>CAWUFW010020707.1:0-143172 GCA_963921515.1 Calotriton arnoldi | reverse complement strand
TAAGTGTGAAAGTGTGTTAACGGATGTAGATGCAATGTGGCAGGAAAATATATCATTTGGTGTAAAGGTTAATTTTTGGTAGAATGTGTGAATAGTGTAAGCAGTTTTAAGGTTATCATTTTTAAAATACTTAGTTATATATTGCACCGTTGTATAATGCGGTTAGTTAATAGCATACTGTGGTATATGCACATGTTAAGGCAGTATGTGATTGGGTAATGGCTGTGTTTACTAAAGGTGAAAGGCAGCCATGTCATTTTCAGCACATTTTGTCTGCGTTGTGCGTTTCGCTGCATTCTGTATTAGGGTTTTAGATGTAGGTAAGTGGTAGGTTTTATTGTTGTTCGCTTTCTATTACTACTTTATTACTGTGTTTATAGGCACAAAAATGCATTTATAATTTTCTACATAGTTTTACAGCTGTTTAGGGTGAACTACGCATTTTAAAAAAAAATGTAAGTAGGTTTACCGCAGTACTCCGTAGACTTTTTACTGAAGATTTAAATATATTTTAAAAATGGAAAATACTCTAAAGTACACTTTATTTGTAAAATATAGAGTGCGAGTGTGTGATTTAATTCTATATTTTTTAAATATTTTTTAATTAACAATTTAATTTATTTTTAGCACCACAGTACTCCAGGGGCAGTACTGCAGTTCCCCGATATTTTTATTAAAATATACAGAAAGTGGTAATAGGTAGGGGACAATATCAAACCTAATACTGACCTATATCTAAAGGCGAAACGCAGAACACAGCAAACTGTACCTAAAACCAGCATGGCTCCTTTTAACTTTTGTAAAGGCAGTCATTAGCCAATCACAAAATTACTTATCATCGCCATGTACTGCAGTACTACTGGAACAACAGATATCAGTATAAGTCGCGCCCCTGTCATGCACAGTATTCTCTTCAATAATTTTACCAAAAATGTTGCACTGATATTATCAAATATGTCATAGAAGATGTCACGAGTGATGTAATATGTGGGGTAATTAGAAGTGAATGGCAGGGGAACAAGTTATTGTTACCTTAGGGCACGAGTTTTAGTTACTTGAGATAACTCTAACTATAACTGCTGAACTTCTATGGCTTTGCATGTGTAAAATCTGAACCTCACTATAACATCCCTGTAGCCTTTGGTTTTTTTAGTGAATGTCTAAGTTTTTTTAATGTTATTTCCTAATTATAATGTCCCTTTAACCTTTGGTATTTTTCTGTGAATTTCTATGTTTTTTAATACTATTTCTTAACTATAACATCCCTCCAACCTTAGGTTTTTTTCCAGTAATTTTCTAGTTAATGTAAAGTAATATTGTATTACCATACTTAATCCAGCTACCTTAGCGCACAGCCATGCGGCCAACCTCCCGCATGCAGCCAACCCCATGCTTATGGCTTTTTGCAGCTAGGCCCTGTGGCCAACCCCCAAAGGCAGTCAACCTGGGAGGGGTATGCAGCCCCATCCCAAGGCAGATTTTCGGCACCGGGGACCGCATCCCAGGTCCTGGCCTAAATTTTAGAAGGGGAGTGGTGCTGCGCGGACCCCTCTTAAGGCCAATTTCAGCCCTGGAGACCCCATCCCCTGGGGCCCAGCCTTATTATAACTGGGAGGGGAGTATGCGGCTCCACTCCCGGATCGATTTCAGCCCCGGGGACTTGGCCCAAGTAAAATTTTAATATTATTTGTAAAATATTTTTATAATAAATATCCCCCGGGAACAGGCCCACCCGGGGAGCAAAAAAAAGCACGGGAGGCTGCTTGTCTTTTTAAAAAAAAAATCTGTGTTTAAAAAAAAAAAAAAGTTTTGGACCCCTAGTGGGGTCCCTGTGGGACTCCACCACCAGGCCTAGGGGGTCTGGGTATTCCTACCCTGCCCCCTTGTGTTATTTTGTAAAAATTTTCTTTGGACACGGCTGAGCACCAAGATGGATAGCACCAGTTAGTGGTTGAAGTGGTGGCAGCCAATCATATCTGATCATCAGATCTGTCAGATTCATGCCCCTAGATATGCAAAAGTCTTTTTCTTTAAAAACTCCAAAATTACTTAACGGATTTACACCAAATTACAAAAGCACTCTTTGTGGACCAAGATGTAGCTTTCTGCTAAATTTGGTGTGATTCCATTGAGTGGTTCAGGCTGTATTCGTGTTAAAAATCCCTATGGGAAATTGCATGGAAAAATGTATTTTGGGACTCCCCTTTTTCTCGGACCCCGCTTGACGAATACCCCTGAAACTTTCCAAAACACAGCTGAACTGAGTGGCAAACTAGTTTTGACATTTTCGTGAAGATTCATCAAACAAGACAAAAAACGCTTTTCCTAGGGAAATTAGGTCCTAACTATAACTGCCTACTGGTGACTGCCACCTTCCTACAATTTAAAAGTAAAAAAGGTAATTAAGGTAGGAAACTAAGATGCCAACTAAATATAATTAGTGAAAGTAATGAAAATCAAATTCATATAAGGTTAATACCAAAATCAATACAGTTATTATTTGTAAGTAACATTTTAAAATATCATTAATTAGAAAATGTATTATATATATTCAAATAAGCATAAGAATATATTATAGATATGTTTTTAAAAAAATTTAATATATATATTCACTGAAAAAACAAACGTTACAGGGACGTTATAGTCAGGCTCAGAATTCACTCGTACAAAACCAGTGAAATTCTGCAATTATAGTTATCTGAGATAACTGTAACTTACGCCCGCGCAATGCACTGCTTATGACCTGACATATTACATCACTCATGACATGGTCAGTGACATCACTGATGACATCTCAAATTTTAAGCAAGCCCGGGGATGTGGCGGTCCCCTGGGCTGGGGGGTCTGAGTGGCCCCCATGTAAAACAAATAAGCCCCGGGGAAGTAGTGGTCGCTGGGGCAGTGGGGAGGCCATACGGGCCTCCTCTGCATGCATTTTTAAAGAAGCCCCAGGGAAGTAATGGTCTCTGGAGCATTTATAAACCCCAGGAGGGGAGGGGCTGTGCCCCCTTCCATTTGTATGCAAACGCCCCAGGACCTGGCCCATCCAGGAGCTAATTATTAAGAAAGCGCAGGAGCCTATGCTTCATTTAAAAAAAAAATTTCTATGAGATCCGTGGTTCCCGCTGAAAATATAAATACATTTTAAAAGTTTTTGGGCCCAGCGGGTCTCTGTGCCCCCCAAGAGGCCTAGGGGGTCAGGGCATTTCTACCATGACCCCATTTCTATTTTTGTGCTCATTTTTTCTGGGTCTTGAATGGATTCATGCCAATTTACAAAAGGTCACTTTCTGGACCAACAGCTACCTTTCTGCCAAATTTGGTGTAATTCCGTTCAGCAGTTCGGGCTGTAATCATGTCTAACATTTCCTATGGAAATTAACCTGGGGAAAAGGCATTTTGAGACCCCCTTTTTCTCGGCCCCTGCTTGATGGATCACCCCGACACTACCAAGACAGCAGCTGAATTAAGCATTGAACTAGTTTAGAAAATTTAGCAATGATTCGTCAAATTACGCTAAAGTTATTAGCAAATGAAAAGCGCTAATTATATGGGAACTAGGTACTAACTATAACTACCTACTGGTGACCGCCAGTAGGTAATATATATATGTGATCAAGGCTTCAGAAGTGGGCGAAATGCGGTAGCTGCAATAAAGATTGTTTTTCTGGATGCCTCGATGGTGTGCCTCCCTTCTATGGAATATAAAAGGAGGATTGTGGAAATATATGTATATATGTATATATATATGTATATGTATATATATTGCTCTTGACCGTTCTTTGTAGCTTCCCTTCACCCAGGAAAGGTCGGAAACAAACCCAATTCTTGTGCTTTCAATTATTTATTGCTCTATCACCATAATTGCCGTGACGCGTTTCGGCCTGACACGGCCTTGATCACATGATGCGCTCTTGGAGCCCAGGTACTCAATTTAAAGTGCTAGGTGCCATACACGTGGTAAACAATACATGGACATAGAAGAAATACATTTGTTATTACAATTCAAATTTAGTCACTTAAATATGCAAAACCAGCAATAAATACCTAATGGGTTAATATCACTCCGTTTAAAATGCATAATAAATACATTAAAAACAATTTCATGTTAAATACATAAAATTTACTTATAACAATATTTAAATTAAATCATTAAAATATAATGTTATAAATTCAAGTGCTCAACAGGAAAAAGCTGTATTCAATAATATCTGTATAATACAGTAATGTCCACATTGCTTTAACCGGTTAAACTATGATATAACCCAATGTTGCTGGGCCAGTTGTTTTAATTCATGAAATGTACTTGTGGTATAGGTATTTTTTGTATAGTGTATTCTTCTATATTCGTCTAAAGTGCTCTATAAAGTGCAAATAAACATGTGCTACCTAGGAACACACCAAGTTCCTAAAGTTATAAAAAAATCAAATATAAAATATCTTGAAAATTTAAAAATCTGTTAAAAAATTAATTTTAAGCCTAAATGCTTGAAGCAGCATACTGAAAGAAAAATATATTGATTGACATTGGTTTAATGATGGAAAAGCTAGCCAACTTTATCAACATCAAGTGCAGAAGTTACAGTTATCCATTTTATTTGTTATAACCATGTGTAAAAATCCTCACTTGAATTGTGTCCACTGGGGGTCTTGGTGTCTAATTCTATGATGTACTGTGTTTCAAGACGTCTTAATTTTGCCTCTCTATTTCCCCCTCTTCTGGATACTGGGATGGAGTCAATTAAAAAGTAGGTAACTTGGTTTAAGTCACTGCCGTGTACCTCTTTAAAATGACGCGCAATTGGATATGTTGGGTCATTGTTGGTAATTGCTCTCATGTGTTGCTGTATACGTTTGTTGGCCTGTAACTTGGTACTGCTCACATACTGCAACCCAACACCTGCACAACAAATTCCGTGCGGCATGTGAGGAATTTGGTAATTTTTATCAACTCCTCTGAGAACGGGGTTTTATATGTAGTTTTGCTTACTCTGTACTTACACGCCCGACAGTTGTTGCATTTTACAAAACCTCTGCGGGCAGCAAGCCAATTAGTCGTTTTTAAGATCTCTGGACTACTGCTGACCAGTGAATCCCTCATGGATTTTGATTTTCTAAACGTGATACTAGGATGTTTAGGCAGCAATTTACCGATTATAGGATCACTTTTAAACACTGGCCAGTTCGTGTTAACGATTTTGCGTAAAGAATTTTGCTGACGACTGAAAGTTAAAATAAGTCTAGTTTCAGTGTCCGTAGCATTTGTTGTGCTAGGATTTTCAGATATTTTTTGTTGACAAGTAATTCATTCCTGTCCAACTTATTAGCTTTCATAATGGCTGTGTTCACAGTTTTTTCATCAAAGCCACGTTCCAGAAATCTTATTCTGCTTAGTCGTTGGGCCTCAGCAAGATCAGAATCAGTGCTACATGTGCGGCGTATCCTAAGCATCTCTCCATATGGTATACTATGGATGAGATGCCGTGGATGATGACTTGTTGCATGCAGTAAACTGTTACCTGCAGTTGGTTTGCGGTACAGTTTTGTTTCAATTTTATGGTTTTTAATGTAAACTTCCACATCAAGAAAATATACACTTGTGCTGCTGATGGTGGCAGTAAAGTAAAGGTTAATATTATTTTGGTTGATGTTATTTACAAATTCTTGGGCTGATTCTTATGTGCCTTGCCAAACTACAAATAGGTCATCAATGTAACGTAACCACATTTTTACATGACCATCTACAGTTGCCTTGTGCTCTCTGTTCAAAACCATCTCCTCCCACCAACCCATGTGGAGGCAGGAGTAGCTTGGGGAAAAACATGCCCCCATAGCTACTCCTCTTATTTGTTGAAAAACCTGGTTTGAAAACAGGAAATAGTTATTGTTAAGGCAATATACACTCATTGCAATCAACATTCTGTTGTGCTGAATTAAATGTAGTGGTCTCAAATTTAAGTAATGTTCTATCGCTCTAATTCCATCCTTATGGTGGATGCTCGTGTAAAGGGATGTTACATCAAGACACATTAATAGATAACTCGAGTCCCATTCAAACGTATCCAATAATCTCAAAAAATCACTTGAATCCTGTACATAGGAAGGTAAATTCCTAACATACTCTTGCAAGAAGAAGTCTATATATTTCGAGGTGTTCTCTAATAAACCTCCTTTTGTGTAATTTTGGAAGGAGGTAAATGACAGGCATTACAGGATGTTAATTTTTCAAGAATTTTAGTTCATCCATACTTAGTAAGCCTGCACTGCGCCATGCATTACGTTTGGAATAATATTCGTTCCATGATGTTCGAACTATCTGCATGTTACACCTTTTGTAGCAGTTTATATCCTCCAATTGTAATGATGCCTCCTTCATGTATTCTTGGCGAGACCAAATAACAATGTTCCCTCCCTTGTCGGAATTTCGAACAATGATTTGATCGTTCTTTTGCAGTTTTTCCATCAGCCTATTGTATGCATTTCGTCGATATCTGTGTCTACTTTGTGATTTGGCTGTTTTGAATTTCAAACTTTTAATTTCAGCAGTTACCAATTCACCAAAGATGTCAAGGGAATCTCTAGCGGCTAACAGTTGGAATGTTGACTTTAGTTTGAAATTAGTTTGAATGGTACCATAAATATTTCCACTGGGACTTCCTACATCATTGGCAGCGGCTGCACTTTCTGCGCCAATTCGTGTAGGTTTGCCAGTAGATCTGCATCAGCTGCAGTCAATATACAGCCTGGTTCTTGATTATTGCTCTCAACTTGTGTTGTCATAGTTTTGTTGGTCACATTACGATTAGTCAAATGATATTTTTTAAGTTTCAGTTTACGAATAAATTGGTAAACATCTATACGAGTTCTTGTAAAGTTAAAATTACTTTCGGGACAGTACGAAAGTCCTAATTTCAGCAGTTGTGTTTCCGCTCGCGTGAGACTCATCGGCGACAAATTCACAACAGTATTGGTTTTATGTTCTATTTGTGTTGCCATTTCTTTTTGTACTGTGGTTTCTTGTTGGCAACGCCTCCATTTGCATTTGCGCCTTTCTCTTCGCTTTGCGTTACGCTTTTGTTTGTTTGTAAGTTTTGTTTGCGGGTCTCAGAGTTTGTTTTCGTTCCTGTCTGAGACAATTTACCTCCTCCGCTAGTGAGAATTTGTGAAACCCCAATCGCGATGAAATTCCTGATTGATCGGTTTCCGCCTCACTTTCAACTGCAGAGCTCAAATCGGATGCCGAGGTTGATGAAATTATTGTCTCCCTTCCGCTAGTTTGTGCACTATCACGTTGGATGGCTTGTTTTGAAATTTTGAGTGCATCGTATCTTTTTGCAAAAGTAAATACTTGTCCCTGCTCGTAGTCTTGTTTGTCTCTCTGAAACTTGTAAGTTTTGCGTTTTTAATAATTTCCTCCTCTTTTTCCAACCTGGCCATCATGTCATCTCGGTATTTTTTGATAATAGGGGTAACTTCCAATTTCAAGATTTCTGAATTCAGTTCATCTATTTGTTCTTGTAATTTAATACGGTCACTTTCAGCATACTTTACGAGAATTTCAACCAGTCGTTTAGATGAATCAAGATTACAATCCGCCCACTCACGTAGCATCTGTGGGTCCGGGTTCTCATAACTTAGGGCAATCATGATCCGTAAACCCCTGGGAATACATCCTACTTGCAAATAGCGTCCCAGTGATTTATGCTCCCACCATTTGGATTGCTCCATTCGCATTAACTTTTCCATTTTCTTGAACATGTCTTTGATATTTGTGTTCCCCCCTTGAGATGGGCCACTTGGTGCCAATACTTGTTCTGATGTACTGGGGTCATCATCAAACATCAATTCAGCCGCTGCTTCACGGCTCCGCAGCTTGTGTACAACGAATTGATATGGTTACAAACAAGCAGCACGGTACAATTCCGGTGCTCGTGTTACCGCACACCTACTCTACCAGATATTTCCCCAATGTTCCTACCTGATCCCGTGGCAGTCGATCTCCGAGTCCTCTGACACGTTTTTCGCTGCCACTGCGGGGGTAGAAAGTGCTTTCTGGATATCCGGGGGCTGGCGACTTTCTCTACGAGAATGCAACCAAAATCCGGCGTTGAGAACCGGACGTAGCTTCCTGTCGCTCCGCCCAATGTGAGGAGGGGGTTCGTTGATGCCGAGGAAGCCTTCTCGGCACAAATATTGCTCTTGACCGTTCTTCGTAGCTTCCCTTCACCCGGGAAAGGACGGAAACAAACCCAATTCTTGTGCTTTCAATTATTTATTGCTCTATCACCATAATCGCCCTGACGCGTTTCGGCCTGACACGGCCTTGATATCATGACGCGCTCTTGCAGCCCAGGTACTCAATTTAAAGTGCTAGGTGCCATACACGTGGTAAACAATACATGTACATAGAAGAAATACATTTGTTATTACAATTCAAATTTAGTCACTTAAATGTGCAAAACCAGCAATAAATACCTAATGGGTTAATATCACTTCGTTTAAAATGCATAATAAATACATTAAAAACAATTTCATGTTAAATACATAAAAATTAGTTATAACAATATTTAAATTAAATCATTAAATTATAATGTTATAAATTCAAGTGCTCAACAGGAAAAAGCTGTATTCAATAATATCTATATAATACAGTAATGTCCACATTGCTTTAACCGGTTAAACTATGATATAACCCAATGTTGCTGGGACAGTTGTTTTAATCCATGAAATGTACTTGTGGTATAGGTATTTTTTGTATAGTGTATTCTTCTATATTCATCTAAAGTGTATATATATATATATATATATATATATTCACTGAAAAAACCATAGGTTTCAGACACGTTATAGTTAGAAATTAGCATTTAAAAAACCTTTGAAATTCACTGAAAAAACCATAGGTTTTAGGGACAGTTATAGTTAGTTGGACATTTCACTCGTACAAAACTATAGAAATTCCCCGTTATAGTTAGTTCAGCTAACTATAACTCGCGCCCTCGCAATGCACTGCTGATGACGTCACATATTACATCACTCATGACATGGTCAGTGACATCATTGATGACATCACTCATGACATCTCAAATGACATCACTGATGACTTCACTGATGACATCATCCAGTGACTGTGTGTTTCTGTAAAGTTTAAATATGTTTAATATATATAGGGAAAGGCGTATTGAAGAATGAGTGGGTGTATAAGTGTCTGAATGGATGATTTAGTACGTGCGTGACTGACTCTACAAGTGAGTGATTAAACGTATCTTACTGAATGCATGGGTTAGTGACTAAACTGTGTGAATGTCTGTATCTGTCTGTTTGTTGGTGTGTAAGTGGATGCATGGATTTGCGAATAGCTACATGAGTGTCTATATGGGTTATTGATTGGTTCTCTGAGTATCTGTTTGGCTGCCTGAGTGTTTGTGTGGGTGGGGTGTGTGTGACTCTGTACATAGATGTGTGAGTGGGTGATTCACTGGGTGCATGATTTCAAGAGTGCATCTGTGATGGACTGCTTGGGTGGGTGAGTGTGTGTATGGGTGTGTTGGTGAGTGAATGTATATCTCAGTGGTACATGTGCGAGTAACTACATATGTAAAAGGCAGTATATATGTGTGTTAGAGTATTTAAATGGCTATAAGTGACAGTGTGTGATTGTGAGAGTGGCTGTATGGATGCGTGTGTGCTTGTATCAGTTATTGTATAAGAGCGTAAGAATGTGCTAGTATTTGTATGAGTAAGTGAGCTGGTGTGTGTATAACTGTATAGGTGAGTAAATGGGTGTGTGATTAATTTTTTGCATGACTGACTAGGTGTGTGAGTACCTCTATGGATGAGTGGCGGTGTGTGAGTGTTTATATAGGTGTATGAGTGCATATGATAGTCCTGTACTGAGTGACTGTTAGTATGAGTGACTGTACGGGTGAGTGAGTAGATGTGTGTGTGTAGACCTAAGAATCAGTGAGTGGGTATGTAGTTATTGGTATTGTAGTGTGTATGGTTTTGAGAATGGCAGTCTGTAATTTAGAGTGGGTGTATCAAAAGTTATATTAGGGTGTGAGAAGATGCATGAAATTATCACATGGATGATGTCATCAGTGATGTCATCAGTGATGTCATTTGAGATGTCATCAGTGATGTCATCAGTGATGTCACTGACCATGTCATGAGTGATGTAATATGTGACGTCATCAGCAGTGCATTGCGGGGCGCGAGTTATAGTTAGCTGAACTAACTATAACGGGGAATTTCTATGGTTTTGTACGAGTGAAATGTCCAACTAACTATAACTGTCCCTAAAACCTATGGTTTTTTCAGTGAATTTCAAAGGTTTTTTAAATGCTAATTTCTAACTATAACGTGTCTGAAACCTATGGTTTTTCAGTGAATTTCAAAGGTTTTTAAATGCTAATTTCTAACTATAACGTGCCTGAAACCTATGATTTTTAAGTGAATTTCAAAGGTTTTTTAAATGCTAGTTTCTAACTATGCCTACAGAGGTAGGACATGTGAAGAAAGAAGAAAAAACGTACAGAAAGAAGCAAAAGAAATGCAGAAAGAAGCAACAGAAGTCCACAAAGACGAAGAAAAGTGCAGGAAGAAGCAAAAGATGTGCAGAAAGAACCAACAGAGGAGCAGAAAGAGGCCTTGTTGCAAAATCATCCTGTGCCCACAACTTTTTCAGATGGGTACTGGTGGTAACTGACTCTGACTAACCAGAGTCAGTGCTATGCTAAAAGACACTTAGAATACAGTGAAAACACCTACATACACTAGGGAACACTATGCGTTGGGGTACCCCTGTGATTAGCATGACCTCCTCTGTAAGTCCCTAGTACATAATAGGGCAGGGGGATTAAAACTACCTCTTAAAACGCGCTACAGGGCGCGTTTGCACAGTGGTGAAGGGAGGGGCCTGAGGTGACATGTGTGCAAACGCGCCCCGTGGCGCGTTTTAAGTTGCGGGATTAAGTCCCCTTGAATCCTGAGGGTCCCTGGGGCCCAACTAGCCCCCAGGTACCTACAGTTAGGACCACAGAGCTGAGTTGCAGAGAGGCGTTCCGAGGCCACGCACCTTTTTTCACCTCTCTGCAACGCAACTCTGTTGTGCTTACTGAAGGTACCTGGTGGGCTAGTTGGCCCCCAGGGTCCCTCAGGATTCAAGGGAATTAATTCCCCAACTTAAAACGCACCACAGGGCGTGTTTGCGCACATGTCACCTGAGGCCCCGCCCCTCCCTTCACCACTGTGCAAACGTGCCCCATGGCGCGTTTTAAGTTGAGGGATTAGGTCACCTTGAATCCTGAGGGTCCCTGGGGCCCAACTAGCCCACCAGGTACTTCCAGTAAGCACCACAGGCCTACGTTGCAACGCCTGTAACAAATTGTGCAGTTGTGTTTAGGTAGTGAAGGGGGTCGTGCTGGGGTAGTGTTTTAGGGTTTAGGGTAGTGCAGTGGTGTTTGTGTAGTGTAGGGGGTCATGCTGGGGGTAGATTTAGGGTTTAGGGTAGTGCAGTGGTGTTTGGATAGTGTAGGGAGTCGTGCTGGGGGTAGTGTTTTAGGGTTTAGGGCAGTGCAGTGGTGTTCGGGTAGTGTAGGGGGTTGTGCTGGGGGTAGTGTTTTAGGGTTTAGGGTAGTGCAGTGGTGTTTGGGCAGTGTAGGGGGTCCTGCTGGGGGTGGTGGTTTCAGGGTTTAGGGTAGAGCAGTGGTGTTTGGGTAGTGTAGAGGGTACTGCTGGGGGTAGTGTTTTAGGGTTTAGGGTAGTGCAGTGGTGTTTGGGTAGTGTAGGGGGTACTGCTGGGGGTAGTGTTTTAGGGTTTAGGGTAGTGCAATGGTGTTTGGGTAGTGTAGGGGGTACTGCTGGGGGTAGTGTTTTAGGGTTTAGGGTAGTGCAGTGGTGTTTGGGTAGTGTAGGGGCTACTGCTGGGGGTATAGTTTTAGGGTTTAGGGTAGTGCAGTGGTGTTTGTGTAGTGTAGGGGGTTGTGCTGGGGGTAGTGTTTTAGGGTTTAGGGTAGTGCAGTGGTGTTTGTGTAGTGTAGGGGGTCGTGTTTTAGGGTTTAGGGTAGTGCAGTGGTGTTCGGGCAGTGTAGGGGGTCGTGCTGGGGGTGGTGTTTCAGGGTTTAGGGCAGTGCAGTGGTGTTCGGGCAGTGTAGGGGGTCTTGCTGGGGGTGGTGTTTCAGGGTTTAGGGCAGTGCAGTGGTGTTCGGGTAGTGTAGGGGGTCATGCTGGGGGTAGTGTTTCAGGGTTTAGGGCAGTGCAGTGGTGTTTGGGTAGTGTAGGGGGTCGTGCTGGGGGTAGTGTTTTAGGGTTTAGGGCAGTGCAGTGGTGTTCGGGTAGTGTAGGGGGTCGTGCTGGGGTGAGTGTTTTAGGGTTTAGGGCAGTGCAGTGGTGTTCGGGCAGTGTAGGGGGTCTTGCTGGGGGTGGTGTTTCAGGGTTTAGGGCAGTGCAGTGGTGTTCGGGCAGTGTAGGGGGTCGTGCTGGGGCTGGTGTTTCAGGGTTTAGGGCAGTGCAGTGGTGTTCGGGCAGTGTAGGGGGTCTTGCTGGGGGTGGTGTTTCAGGGTTTAGGGCAGTGCAGTGGTGTTCGGGCAGTGTAGGGGGTCGTGCTGGGGGTGGTGTTTCAGGGTTTAGGGCAGTGCAGTGGTGTTCGGGCAGTGTAGGGGGTCGTGCACGGGGTGGTGTTTCAGGGTTTAGGGCAGTGCAGTGGTGTTCGGGCAGTGTAGGGGGTCATGCTGGGGCTGGTGTTTCAGGGTTTAGGGCAGTGCAGTGGTGTTCGGGCAGTGTAGGGGGTCTTGCTGGGGGTGGTGTTTCAGGGTTTAGGGCAGTGGTGTTTGGGCAGTGTAGGGGGTCTTGCTGGGGGTGATGTTTCAGGGTTTAGGGCAGTGCAGTGGTGTTCGGGCAGTGTAGGGGGTCTTGCTGGGGGTAGTGTTTCAGGGTTTAGCAGTGCAGTGGTGTTCGTGCAGTGTAGGGGGTCGTGCTGGGGATGGTGTTTCAGGGTTTAGGGCAGTGCAGTAGTGTTCGGGCAGTGTAGGGGGTCGTGCTGGGGCTGGTGTTTCAGGGTTTAGGGCAGTGCAGTGGTGTTCGGGCAGTGTAGGGGGTCGTGCTGGGGGTGGTGTTTCAGGGTTTAGGGCAGTGCAGTGGTGTTCGGGCAGTGTAGGGGGTCGTGCAGGGGTGGTGTTTCAGGGTTTAGGGCAGTGCAGTGGTGTTCGGGCAGTGTAGGGGGTCGTGCTGGGGGTGGTGTTTCAGGGTTTAGGGCAGTGCAGTGGTGTTCGGGCAGTGTAGGGGGTCGTGCAGGGGGTGGTGTTTCAGGGTTTAGAGCAGTGCAGTGGTGTTCGGGCAGTATAGGGGGTCGTGCTGGGGGTGGTGTTTCAGGGTTTAGGGCAGTGCAGTGGTGTTCGGGCAGTGTAGGGGGTCGTGCACGGGGTGGTGTTTCAGGGTTTAGGGCAGTGCAGTGGTGTTCGGGCAGTGTAGGGGGTCATGCTGGGGCTGGTGTTTCAGGGTTTAGGGCAGTGCAGTGGTGATCGGGCAGTGTAGGGGGTCTTGCTGGGGATGGTGTTTCAGGGTTTAGGGCAGTGGTGTTTGGGCAGTGTAGGGGGTCTTGCTGGGGGTGATGTTTCAGGGTTTAGGGCAGTGCAGTGGTGTTCGGGCAGTGTAGGGGGTCTTGCTGGGGGTAGTGTTTCAGGGTTTAGGGCAGTGCAGTGGTGTTCGTGCAGTGTAGGGGGTCGTGCTGGGGATGGTGTTTCATGGTTTAGGGCAGTGCAGTAGTGTTCAGGCAGTGTAGGGGGTCGTGCTGGGGCTGGTGTTTCAGGGTTTAGGGCAGTGCAGTGGTGCTCGGGCAGTGTAGGGGGTCGTGCTGGGGGTGGTGTTTCTGGGTTTAGGGTAGTGCAGTGGTGTTCGGGCAGTGTAGGGGGTCGTGCTGGGGCTGGTGTTTCAGGGTTTAGGGCAGTGCAGTGGTGTTCGGGCAGTGTAGGGGGTCATGCTGGGGCTGGTGTTTCAGTGTTTTGGGCAGAGCAGTGGTGTTCGGGCAGTGTAGGGGGTCGTGCTGGGGGTGGTGTTTCAGGGTTTAGGGCAGTGCAGTGGTGTTCGGGCAGTGTAGGGGGTCGTGCTGGGGGTGGTGTTTCAGGGTTTAGGAGGCAGTGGTGTTCGGGCAGTGTAGGGGGTCTTGCTGGGGGTGATGTTTCAGGGTTTAGGGCAGTGCAGTGGTGTTCGGGCAGTGTAGGGGGTCATGCTGGGGCTGGTGTTTCAGGGTTTAGGGCAGAGCAGTGGTGTTCGGGCAGTGTAGGGGGTCGTGCTGGAGGTGGTGTTTCAGGGTTTAGGGCAGTGCAGTGGTGTTCGGGCAGTGTAGGGGGTCGTGCTGGGGGTGGTGTTTCAGGGTTTAGGGTGCAGTGGTGTTCGGGCAGTGTAGGGGGTCTTGCTGGGGGTGGTGTTTCAGGGTTTAGGGCAGTGCAGTGGTGTTCGGGCAGTGTAGGGGGTCTTGCTGGGGGCTAGTGTTTCAGGGTTTAGGGCAGTGCAGTGGTGTTCGGGCAGTGTAGGGGGTCGTGCTGGGGGTGGTGTTTCAGGGTTTAGGGCAGTGCAGTGGTGTTCGGGCAGTGTAGGGGGTCGTGCTGGGGGTGGTGTTTCAGGGTTTAGGGCAGTGCAGTGGTGTTCGGGCAGTGTAGGGGGTCGTGCAGTGGGGTGGTGAGTCAGGGTTTAGGGCAGTGCAGTGGTGTTCGGGCAGTGTAGGGGGTCATGCTGGGGGTAGTGTTTTAGGGTTTAGGGCAGTGCAGTGGTGTTCGGGCAGTGTAGGGGGTCGTGCAGGGGGGTGGTGTTTCAGGGTTTAGGGCAGTGCAGTGGTGTTCGGGCAGTGTAGGGGTCATGCTGGGGGTGGTGTTTCAGGGTTTAGGGCAGTGCAGTGGTGTTCGGGCAGTGTAGGGTGTCGTGCTGGGGGTGGTGTTTCAGGGTTTAGGGCAGTGCAGTGGTGTTCGGGCAGTGTAGGTGGTCTTGCTGGGGGTGGTGTTTCAGGGTTTAGTGCAGTGGTGTTCGGGCAGTGTAGGGGGTCTTGCTGGGGGTGGTGTTTCAGGGTTTAGGGCAGTGCAATGGTGTTCGCGCAGTGTAGGGGGTCTTGCTGGGGCTGGTGTTTCAGCGTTTAGGGCAGTGCAGTGGTGTTCGGGCAGTGTAGGGGGTCTTGCTGGGGGTGGTGTTTCAGGGTTTAGGGCAGTGCAGTGGTGTTCGGGCAGTGTAGGGGGTCTTGCTGGGGCTGGTGTTTCAGGGTTTAGGGCAGTGCAGTGGTGTTCGGGCAGTGTAGGGGGTCGTGCTGGGGCTGGTGTTTCAGGGTTTAGGGCAGTGCAGTGGTGTTCGGGCAGTGTAGGCGGTCGTGCTGGGGCTGGTGTTTCAGGGTTTAGGGCAGTGCAGTGGTGTTCGGGCAGTGTAGGGGGTCGTGCTGGGGCTGGTGTTTCAGGGTTTAGGGCAGTGCAGTGGTGTTCGGGCAGTGTAGGGGGTCGTGCTGGGGCTGGTGTTTCAGGGTTTAGGGCAGAGCAGTGGTGTTCGGGCAGTGTAGGGGGTCGTGCTGGGGGTGGTGTTTCAGGGTTTAGGGCAGTGCAGTGGTGTTCGGGCAGTGTAGGGGGTCTTGCTGGGGGTGGTGTTTCAGGGTTTAGGGCAGTGGTGTTCGGGCAGTGTAGGGGGTCTTGCTGGGGGTGATGTTTCAGGGTTTAGGGCAGTGCAGTGGTGTTCGGGCAGTGTAGGGGGTCTTGCTGGGGGTAGTGTTTCAGGGTTTAGGGCAGTGCAGTGGTGTTCGGGCAGTGTAGGGGGTCATGCTGGGGGTGGTGTTTCAGGGTTTAGGGCAGTGCAGTGGTGTTCGGGCAGTGTAGGGGGTCGTGCAGGGGTGGTGTTTCAGGGTTTAGGGCAGTGCAGTGGTGTTCGGGCAGTGTAGGGGGTCATGCTGGGGGTGGTGTTTCAGGGTTTAGGGCAGTGCAGTGGTGTTCGGGCAGTGTAGTGGGTCGTGCAGGGGTGGTGTTTCAGGGTTTAGGGCAGTGCAGTGGTGTTCGGGCAGTGTAGGGGTCGTGCTGGGGTGGTGTTTCAGGGTTTAGGGCAGTGCAGTGGTGTTCGGGCAGTGTAGGGGGTCTTGCTGGGGGTGGTGTTTCAGGGTTTAGGGCAGTGCAGTGGTGTTCGGGCAGTGTTGGGGGTCTTGCTGGGGGTGATGTTTCAGGGTTTAGGGCAGTGCAGTGGTGTTCGGGCAGTGTAGGGGGTCTTGCTGGGGGTAGTGTTTCAGGGTTTAGGGCAGTGCAGTGGTGTTCGTGCAGTGTAGGGGGTCATGCTGGGGATGGTGTTTCAGGGTTTAGGGCAGTGCAGTGGTGTTCGGGCAGTGTAGGGGTCGTGCATGGGGTGGTGTTTCAGGGTTTAGGGCAGTGCAGTGGTGTTCGGGCAGTGTAGGGTGTCGTGCTGGGGGTGGTGTTTCAGGGTTTAGGGCAGTGCAGTGGTGTTCGGGCAGTGTAGGGGGTCGTGCTGGGGGTGGTGTTTCAGGGTTTAGGGCAGTGCAGTGGTGTTCGGGCAGTGTAGGGGGTCGTGCTGGGGCTGGTGTTTCAGGGTTTAGGGCAGTGCAGTGGTGTTCGGGCAGTGTAGGGGGTCATGCTGGGGCTGGTGTTTCAGGGTTTAGGGCAGTGCAGTGGTGTTCGGGCAGTGTAGGTGGTCGTGCTGGGGCTGGTGTTTCAGGGTTTAGGGCAGTGCAGTGGTGTTCGGGCAGTGTAGGGGGTCGTGCTGGGGCTGGTGTTTCAGGGTTTAGGGCAGTGCAGTGGTGCTCGGGCAGTGTAGGGGGTCGTGCTGGGGGTGGTGTTTCAGGGTTTAGGGTAGTGCAGTGGTGTTCGGGCAGTGTAGGGGGTCGTGCTGGGGGTGGTGTTTCAGGGTTTAGGGCAGTGCAGTGGTGTTCGGGCAGTGTAGGGGGTCGTGCTGGGGCTGGTGTTTCAGGGTTTTGGGCAGAGCAGTGGTGTTCGGGCAGTGTAGGGGTCGTGCTGGGGGTGGTGTTTCAGGGTTTAGGGCAGTGCAGTGTTGTTCGGGCAGTGTAGGGGGTCTTGCTGGGGGTGGTGTTTCAGGGTTTAGGGCAGTGGTGTTCGGGCAGTGTAGGGGGTCTTGCTGGGGGTGATGTTTCAGGGTTTAGGGCAGTGCAGTGGTGTTCGGGCAGTGTAGGGGGTCTTGCTGGGGGTAGTGTTTCAGGGTTTAGGGCAGTGCAGTGGTGTTCGTGCAGTGTAGGGGGTCATGCTGGGGGTGGTGTTTCAGGGTTTAGGGCAGTGCAGTAGTGTTCGGGCAGTGTAGGGGGTCGTGCAGGGGTGGTGTTTCAGGGTTTAGGGCAGTGCAGTGGTGTTCGGGCAGTGTAGGGGGTCATGCTGGGGGTGGTGTTTCAGGGTTTAGGGCAGTGCAGTGGTGTTCGGGCAGTGTAGTGGGTCGTGCAGGGGTGGTGTTTCAGGGTTTAGGGCAGTGCAGTGGTGTTCGGGCAATGTAGGGGGTCGTGCTGGGGCTGGTGTTTCAGGGTTTAGGGCAGTGCAGTGGTGTTCGGGCAGTGTAGGGGGTCTTGCTGGGGGTGGTGTTTCAGGGTTTAGGGCAGTGGTGTTCGGGCAGTGTTGGGGGTCTTGCTGGGGGTGATGTTTCAGGGTTTAGGGCAGTGCAGTGGTGTTCGGGCAGTGTAGGGGGTCTTGCTGGGGGTAGTGTTTCAGGGTTTAGGGCAGTGCAGTGGTGTTCGTGCAGTGTAGGGGGTCATGCTGGGGATGGTGTTTCAGGGTTTAGGGCAGTGCAGTGGTGTTCGGGCAGTGTATGGGGTCGTGCATGGGGTGGTGTTTCAGGGTTTAGGGCAGTGCAGTGGTGTTCGGGCAGTGTAGGGTGTCGTGCTGGGGGTGGTGTTTCAGGGTTTAGGGCAGTGCAGTGGTGTTTGGGCAGTGTAAGGGGTCGTGCACGGGGTGGTGTTTCAGGGTTTAGGGCAGTGCAGTGGTGTTCGGGCAGTATAGGGGTTGTGCTGGGGCTGGTGTTTCAGGGTTTAGGGCAGTGCAGTGGTGTTCGGGCAGTGTAGGGGGTCATGCTGGGGCTGGTGTTTCAGGGTTTAGGGCAGTGCAGTGGTGTTCGTGCAGTGTAGGTGGTCGTGCTGGGGCTGGTGTTTCAGGGTTTAGGGCAGTGCAGTGGTGTTCGGGCAGTGTAGGGGGTCGTGCTGGGGCTGGTGTTTCAGGGTTTAGGGCAGTGCAGTGGTGCTCGGGCAGTGTAGGGGGTCGTGCTGGGGCTGGTGTTTCTGGGTTTAGGGTAGTGCAGTGGTGTTCGGGCAGTGTAGGGGGTCGTGCTGGGGCTGGTGTTTCAGGGTTTAGGGCAGTGCAGTGGTGTTCGGGCAGTGTAGGGGGTCGTGCTGGGGGTGGTGTTTCAGGGTTTAGGGCAGTGCAGTGGTGTTCGGGCAGTGTAGGAGGTCGAGCTGGGGTTGGTGTTTCAGGGTTTAGTGCAGTGGTGTTCGGGCAGTGTAGGGGGTCTTGCTGGGGGTGATGTTTCAGGGTTTAGGGCAGTGGAGTGGTGTTCGGGCAGTGTAGGGGGTCTTGCTGGGGGTAGTGTTTCAGGGTTTAGTTCAGTGCAGTGGTGTTTGGGCAGTGTAGGGGGTCATGCTGGGGGTGGTGTTTCAGGGTTTAGGGCAGTGCAGTGGTGTTCGGGCAGTGTAGGGGGTCGTGAAGGGGTGGTGTTTCAGGGTTTAGGGCAGTGCAGTGGTGTTCGGGCAGTGTAGGGGGTCGTGCTGGGGGTGGTGTTTCAGGGTTTAGGGCAGTGCAGTGGTGTTCGAACAGTGTAGGGGGTCGTGCAGGGGCTGGTGTTTCAAGGTTTAGGGCAGTGCAGTGGTGTTCGGGCAGTGTAGGGGGTCGTGCTGGGGGTAGTGTTTTAGGGTTTAGGGTAGTGCAGTGGTGCTTGTGTAGTGTAGGGGTCGTGCTGGGGGTAGTGTTTTAGGGTTTAGGGTAGTGCAGTGGTGTTTGTGTAGTGTAGGGGGTCATGTTTTAGGGTAGTGCAGTGGTGTTTGGGTAGTGTAGGGGGTCGTGCTGGGGGTATTGTTTTAGGATTTAGGTTAGTGCAGTGGTGTTTGTGTAGTGTAGGGGATCGTGCTGGGGGTAGTGTTTTAGGGTTTAGGGTAGTGCAGTGGTGCTTGTGTAGTGTAGGGGGTCGTGCTGGGGGTAGTGTTTTAGGGTTTAGGGTAGTGCAGTGGTGTTTGTGTAGTGTAGGGGGTCATGTTTTAGGGTAGTGCAGTGGTGTTTGGGTAGTGTAGGGGGTCGTGCTGGGGGTAGTGTTTTAGGATTTAGGTTAGTGCAGTGGTGTTTGGGTAGTGTAGGGGGTCGTGCTGGGGGTAGTGTTTTAGGGTTTAGGGTAGTGCAGTGGTGTTTGTGTAGTGTAGGGGTCATGTTTTAAGATGCAACGCTCCAATACCTGACCAGTCTGCACTACATAAAACTACAAAAAAACTAAAAATAAAAAGTGTTTTGCACACTTTTGTCATTGGGCTATATGTGGGCTACATCTGGGTAATATTTGTGCTACATTTGGGCTCTTTTTTCTCTGGTGGCCATCTTGGAAGACTTCTTTGTTATGAAGTTTCCTAATTTCCTCATTTACTGCAGTCTCCTCAGTAGGAAATGCTTTCAGTTTTTACTTTGATTCCATCAAGAAGGCATTCAGATGTGTCTCACATTTGCCATAAATTCAGAATGTTAGCACTCTAGTTGCTCATTAGATCACTGTAGTAAAGCTACTGCTCACCAGGGAGTTAACTGGAAGTCTGCTGCTGGTATTGAAAGTGATTGTTTCAGTCTGCATGTCAGAATTTTCTAATGAAATAGAAGAGGATTTGAGATCTCACTTAAAACATGCCCTCATTTTTCTTTCTGCAGCACTAACCATAATTTCTATTTCAAAAGAACCCCCTCATTTTGTTCCTTTTTAAATTAAATGTTTTAAGTATTAACGGTTTATTCCAATCAAGATGGCTTCAGGTGTGCCATACTTTTGTCATAAGTAAGGCTGTTAGCGCTCTAGTTGTTCTTTAGAACACTCAGGGAAGCTGCAGTAGAACACAAAGGCATCAACTGACAGGCTGCTCCTGTTGAAATATAACAGGAAGATATTTGAGATCACACTTGAAACATGTCCTAATTTTTCTTTCTACAGCACTACCCATAATTTCTATGACAAAATGAACCCCATCATTTTGTTCCTTTTTAAATTAAATGTTTTAAGTGTTACCAGTTTATTCCAATCAAGATGGCTTCAGGTGTGCCATACTTTTGTCATAAGTAAGGCTGTTAGCACTCTAGTTGTTCTTTAGAACACTCTGGGAAGCTGCAGTAGAACACAAAGGCATCAACTGACAGGCTGCTCCTGTTGAAATATAACAGGAAGATATTTGAGATCTCACTTGAAACATGTCCTAATTTTTCTTTCTATAGCACTAACCATAATTTCTATGACAAAATGAACCCCATCATTTTGTTCTTTTAAATTAAATGTTTTAAGTGTTACCAGTTTATTCCAATCAAGATGGCTTCAGGTGTGCCATACTTTTGTCACAAGTAAGGCTGTTAGCACTCTAGTTGTTCTTTACAACACTCTGGGAAGCTGCAGTAGAACACAAAGGAATCAACTGACAGTCTCTGCCCTTGTTGGATGTACATGTTTTACTGAGAATGTCAGACTTCCTTCTCACATGACTGAGAAAGATAATGTGAATTTACAGAAAATATGCTCTCATTTTAGCTTCTGGAGCACCTTCCAAAGCTCTATGGGACAAGCATGTGAAAATAGTTTTCTCTCAAACATGATTCATGATATCCCAGCAGAAGGTTTTTCACAGGGTAAAATCACCTTAGAACACACCACAATTCCTGAAATTAGTATGGTACCATCAACAAATGAATTCTAATGTAACTAAAGTCTGTTATCACCCTTTATAGTTCTCCTTTTGGTAACCCTCAAAATCTTTGATTCACTACAATGCATTTCAATGGGGTACTATCATTTATATTGGTCCCAAGATGGCTGGCAGCGAGGACAGAATTTTTCCTAGCTCTAATAGGGCACTATCGACGTCATTGGAAATACTATCCAGGGTCTCGGGATTTTCTGCTAGTCTTTCCCATTTAAGGCGTCTCATATCATTGGTGGGAACTATGTCAAAAGGATGCAGTTCAACCTCACCCCGTACATTCGCTTGTGCATCCACCATCTGAAGGATGCACACAGGGGATTATGGTCACTTTCTGGGCGGTCTCTAACATCCATGTCAATGATTGTGTGCCAAAATTTTAGATTCATAAGGATATAGTCTATCCTACTCTTGCTATATCCATTGTTGAAAGTATTCGCCCCCTACCTGTCTTGTTGCATCCTACCATTTAATGCCCTAAGCCCATACTCTAGACAAATGGAGTTTGTCTAGACAACTATCTCCGACCACTTTTTACAGAATCAAGTTCCAATTTCGGAATTTCCCACTGGATGTCTTTTTCAGTAGAGAGTTGCCATTCTCCCTTTGCAAGTGGTTCGAAAGTTGAATTAAAATCGCCTGCTACCATGGCATTGGTGTCCAATGAGTTCGACTCGAGGAGTTCGTCCAAAGCCGCTAGAACTTGGGATTTTCCTCCTTTAGTTCCCCTCACGTAAATATTATAGACATCAATGCTCTCAAGCGGATCTAATTTTAGCCTTAGTGCCTGTTTGTCATTACTATTTGAGGAGAGCTCCTTTATGCTAACGTCCAGGCCTTGGCGAACCCATATGGTCAATCCTCCTGATGGCCGACCTTTTGGTCCTTTTATTGCTGGTATATGATAGTTTAAATAACCTACACAATGTTGGGGTGCCAAGAGCCATGTCTCCTGAAAGAGACAGATATCGAAACTATTAACGAAAGCCAGCCAGTCAGGGGATGTGAATTTAGAACTCAACCCCGCAATGTTCCATGATATCATTGAACATTGGCTAGCGGTGTGATGTATACTCGTTAGACCATGTGACTCCACTAATGAGATTTGGATGGGCTCAATCTGGCCTACTAGCTGAGGAGACGATGTGTTTGCCATTTGGATGAACTTGGTAGATCTATTAGAGCAATTGGAGTCCCTGACTGTATAGCTGCCCCTAGGGGCTGTCGCGTTACCAATACTTCCAGATACATAGCATGAGGTTACTGATCCTTTTGGCTCCACTGGAGTTTTTTGACTATGCTCGTGTTCACTCACTAGCTCAGTTGGAAATGATGGGACATTTTCAATGGACTTGGCAGTGCTACTGTTACCAATGGGATACATGTCTGTGTGCCTACCCTTAGAGACTGTTGGATAACCTACACAACCATGATACAGACCAGGCTCCCTATCAGTCAATCAATACCTTCTAGTGTGGAACTACCCATCCTACCTATATGTGACTGCCCCAAATAATTGCTGGTCGGGGTTACAGTCGGGGACCTCCTTAATTGGATAGATGAGTGGTCAGGGGAACTAGTTCGGAATTCAAGGGCAAATAGATTTTCGGCCAGCTCCTCACTCTGCATAGTTAGTTCAATGCAGTCCAGACGGTTGAAGGGGGAGGTGAGTCTGTATGCCTTAGTAATATCTTCTCTGATCACTGAACGACATCCCCTTACGTGCCGTATCCAGTGAATTGCCTTGTTGGTTAACGACTCCGCACTTTCAGAGCTTTTACTATAATCCAACTTTGGGACATTCACCATATAAATTCTATGGCTATTATATGCTTTGGTAATACTCTGGTCCCACCTCCCTTCTTGTGTACTGTATTGGTTGTTTGTACGTGCAGGCGTATTAATGTTAGTACTCCTATTAATGTTCCTGCCGAACAATGGGCGCCCATTCGGTGTTTCTGTGTTGCGAGGCCTGGATGCAGTGCAAGTAAGAGGGGTGCAATGTTTGTACTAGGACACGATGATGAGGGTGTTAGGGACGTTTTCCGCTTAGCCACCTCGCTGAACGATAGAGTAGCTTTCTTCTGGCTACCAGCTGACTGCGGGGCAACAAATTTTGCCTGGGCAGGTACTTGACTAGATAGTGGTTGGTTGATAACTCCATTAGATACACGGTTTAATTCGGGAGACCCTCCTTCTGTCAAGAGCCCAACTACCGCAGTCAGATTCTCTATCGTTAACCTCAAAGACCCAATTTCATCTCGGAGTGAGTATACCACTTTAAATATATCCTGCAGTTCCGATGTTTCATTGATTACCGGCTCTGTAATGACACCTGGAATTGATACGGGGGCTGCATGATTCCCTCCTCCTGGATGTTTGACAATATAGCGTATCTATTAGAGCAGGAAACTATGGGCTCAAGAATTTGTGGATGGTTGCCCTCTAGTTCTACTTGGCTAGAAATGCTAACAGCGAGATCAACCTCCCTAGTTGTGTTTGGTCGAATCTCTCCCTTAGAGTTGCGACTTTTCTTGCGCGTTGTAAACATGACTGGAATAACTGGGCCGCTTGCAGAACTAGTACACAAAGTTTGAGCATTACCAGAGGGAGACTTGGGCCTATGCATATTCGGATTCGTGTCTGTTATTAAAATATCCTCGCATTCTTCAATTAACATATCTATACGGTCCATTACACAGTTATTACCAGACTGCTTGGTTACCTTCCTAGCCTTTTTCCTTTTAACGCTTCTACCCGCGTTCCCTCCCTCCCCCCCCCTCCGCCACTTTCCATCAGCTTTGTTTTCCCCATACCAGGGAGGGTGGTTTACAATTGCGAGGGTTGGCACGTCCACCTGTCTTAGTGCTAAATCAGTCCGAGTACAGATTTTAAGTTCTGTGCGGCTGTGGGGTAAGCACGGGGGATGGATGCACAGTACCTTTCAATCCGGGATTGGTCTCTCATGACGTTCCAGCATTAAAGGGCAGACGACAGGGGGGTGGCCCTGCCCTGCCTTTTCCTGGCGATGACGGGCTAGGACGGGCCCGCCCTTGGCCCGGGCGCAGCTTGCGCGCGTCCCGCGCTACGGTGGGAGAGGCAGCGCTTTATGCGCAGGATGGTGCGAGCGCCTCCCCCTCGTCAGCGGCAGCTACAGTTGGCGCGGTGCACCCTGGGCTCTGTAGTCCACTGCTCAGGTCGGTTGAGAGTAAGACCTGCAGTGGATTAACAGCGTGATCGATTTGCTCCGGTTCACCAGGCACGCCAGGGGTCCCTTGTTTGATGGCAGGCACAGCAGTCACGGGCAGGAGAAGATGATGCAAGCGCTAAACAGCGCGTCCCGCTCCGCGGTGGGAGAGGCAGCGCTTTATTCGCAGGATGGTGCGAGCGCCTCCCCCTCGTCAGCGGCAGCAGCAGTTGGCGCGGTGCACCCTGGGCTCTGTAGTCCACTGCTCAGATCGGTTGAGAGTAAGACCTGCAGTGGATTAACAGCGTGATCAATTTGCTCCGGTTCACCAGGCACGCCAGGGGTCCCTTGTTTGATGGCAGGCACAGCAGTCACGGGCAGGAGAAGATGATGCAAGCGCTAAACAGCGCGTCCCGCACCGCGGTGGGAGAGGCAGCGCTTTATGCGCAGGATGGTGCGAGCGCCTCCCCCTCGTCAGCGGCAGCTGCAGTTGGCGCGGTGCACCCTGGGCTCTGTAGTCCACTGCTCAGGTCGGTTGAGAGTAAGACCTGCAGTTGATTAACAGCGTGATCGATTTGCTCCGGTTCACCAGGCACGCCAGGGGTCCCTTGTTTGATGGCAGGCACAGCAGTCACGGGCAGGAGAAGATGATGCAAGCGCTAAACAGCGCGTCCCGCGCCGCGGTGGGAGAGGCAGCGCTTTATGCGCAGGATGGTGCGAGCGCCTCCCCCTCGTCAGCGGCAGCAGCAGTTGGCGCGGTGCACCCTGGGCTCTGTAGTCCACTGCTCAGGTCGGTTCAGAGTAAGACCTGCAGTGGATTAACAGCGTGATCGATTTGCTGCGGTTCACCAGGCACGCCAGGGGTCCCTTGTTTGATGGCAGGCACAGCAGTCACGGGCAGGAGAAGATGATGCAAGCGCTAAACAGCGTGTCCCGCGCCGCGGTGGGAGAGGCAGCGCTTTATGCGCAGGATGGTGCGAGCGCCTCCCCCTCGTCAGCGGCAGCAGCAGTTGGCGCGGTGCACCCTGGGCTCTGTAGTCCACTGCTCAGGTCGGTTGAGAGTAAGACCTGCAGTGGATTAACAGCGTGATCGATTTGCTCCGGTTCACCAGGCACGCCAGGGGTCCCTTGATTGATGGCAGGCACAGCAGTCACGGGCAGGAGAAGATGATGCAAGCGCTAAACAGCGCGTCCCGCGCCGCGGTGGGAGAGGCAGCGCTTTATGCACAGGATGGTGCGAGCGCCTCCCCCTCGTCAGCGGCAGCAGCAGTTGGCGCGGTGCACCCTGGGCTCTGTAGTCCACTGCTCAGGTCGGTTGAGAGTAAGACCTGCAGTGGATTAACAGCGTGATCGATTTGCTCGGTTCACCAGGCACGCCAGAAGTCCCTTGATTGATGGCAGGCACAGCAGTCACGGGCAGGAGAATGCAGTGGATTAACAGCGTGATCGATTTGCTCCGGTTCACCAGGCACGCCAGTCCCCTTGATTGATGGCAGGCACAGCAGTCACGGGCAGGAAGATGATGCAGCGCTAAACAGCGCGTCCGCGCCGCGGTGGGAGGCAGCGCTTTATGTGCAGGATGGTGCGAGCGCCTCCCCCTCGTCAGCGGCAGCAGCAGTTGGCGCGGTGCACCCTGGGCTCTGTAGTCCACTGCTCAGGTCGGTTGAGAGTAAGACCTGCAGTGGATTAACAGCGTGATCGATTTGCTCCGGTTCACCAGACACGCCAGGGGTCCCTTGATTGATGGCAGGCACAGCAGTCACGGGCAGGAGAAGATGATGCAAGCGCTAAACAGCGCGCATCAATTGCGTTTCTGTAGGCAAAAAAAACAAACATATGGGGTTAATACATTTCAACATAATGCCTTGCTCACACCCAGAAAGAAACACAGCAGAATTGCTTCATTTTTTAAATACAATATCAAGAATAGAAAAATGACACATTATAACATAAGCAGCACAACTACAAGAAAGAAGAAAACGGGTGAGTTCGAAACTTACACATTGTACATGAGAAACTTCACAACGGTCACTTCCTTGCTCGCTTATGTTCACAGTGAAAGGAGAAAACATGCATTCCACCATACTGAGCCTCACCCAGCCCCTGTATCTTATTAAATACTCTACTATAACTGTAGGGAGCAGTTAGGCAAAAATCTAAACTTTTTATCAACAGATGGGAGGTCCTTTTCCTGGGAGTATAAACTAATTTTGAGTGTTAAAGCATTACAAGCAGCAACTGTGCTGCAATGTATACAACACTTCCACAAAATGAAATGCATCACTTCTTGACTGATTTGAGGAAATGGCAAAACCTTTTGCTCATCCCCTCTAATCAACCTTATTGATCGCTGACCATGAGCGACTACGGTTGCTATGGGAACAATTTAGGTCTGCTCTGTAAAGAAGTTATTGATTATATCATGTTGACTCCTTGATTGTGTTTTTAATAACTAGATTTGCAATGAGAACATTGTGTAATATTCTGAATAGTGGTGGGCTAATAAATGATACACCCCTTGAAGAAAATCGTAACATAATTTTTGCAAGGCATGAAATAATAAAGACAAGATTTATACTTTACATCCCGACAGAAATAAAATACACCTCAAGAAAAAACCCGCAGGAAAGCTAGTACAAAAGGTTCAAACCATTTATTGCCCCTTAAGTGTTATCTTAATTTTTTCCGTTCCATGAACTAAAGTCAGTAAATTAAAATGTATAATCAAGATGAGTAATGAGATAGTGGTACTGATACGGTACTATTTGTTTGTACACCACAGATTGGTTTAGAAACACGGGACCAATGTCAGAAAACTGGAATCCTGTCGCAAAGCAGCACACATTAAAGTTGCGTGATATAACATAAGATTAAAAAAACACAAGGAAATCAATTACATTTTCAATTTGCCTCTGTTTTGTTTCTATTTCAAACTCTGATTTGATTTTTTTTTTTTTTACCTCACCTGTGGACTAAAGCCCAACAAACAGGTGCTAGCACCATGTGGTCTTTACATACACTACATGTTTGTATATCACCATATGGTAGGCCTGTCCTGCACTGACAGGGGTCTAGTTTGTACCAGAGACCTGTAGAAGTATTCATAACACATTTGTAAAGACATTGGGTAATGAGTTGTAAAGGATATGAGTCCTTAACTAGTAATAAGTCTGCGGGTTTCTCTTTACTGGAAACCAATTATCCATCTTTAGCACTTGGCTCTCTCAAGGCCTTCTCGGGGGAGGTGGTGTGGGCTCAGCTCAATGGTACGCAACAACAACACTCAATAAATTAACAACCATTCAGTGCTTTTTCTTAGGAAAAAATAAAATAACGTTTATTACATGCACTTGAAAATAATATACATTAAAGTTGCAAATGTTTACAACCTGGTAGATGAAAATATCTGTAGTACCAACCTCATGTCACGTTAAACCCCACTAGTTCCTGAGCCCTATAACCACAATACCCTCACCAATACCAGATGCAATATCGCAGTATGAGGGGGTGTCATTATCCAGCAGCAGCAACATGTTATAATTCACCATTGCAATACCAGTGAAATCAATGGGGATAGAACCAACATTCAATAGTATTCATTGCAATATAAAACTGCATTGGCAATCATTTCCAGTGTCAATAAAGCATTAGAATGAATAACATGGGTTTTAGACATGTATTGCTACTTATACAATGGCTATGCTGCTACTACAGCTTTAGGAATAACCAATGGAGATCACCAAACTCCAGAGCTTATGAGCAAAGACTCCAGCTCCAGGAGTGCTTGGTAACACAGATACCATCTTAAGGCATCTGTCATAATCCAGATCTCTTTAGGGGGGCTACCGCATCCCTGGAAGCCCCCAAACACAATTCTAAATTCATTGGTGGTGCCCCTGCCCTTCCTGGAGCAACACATCTCCCAATATGCAAATTAGAAGGCCCATGTGATGGCCTACAGGTGCTTTTTAGGCCCAGTGCATTGAATATTAAATGAGTGACTTTGTCTGCTCTGAAATGCTTTTGTTTTCACTGTTTTGCAGTCATGCGCCCCTTTGTCTTTTTAAGAGAGAGCTGAGAATAGTAGCCTTTTAGTGAAGCACCCTATGCATACAAAAGTTTGGGCCAGCGTGGAGAGCCCACTCCTGTGCTGGCCAGCAGGCTCCCTCGACCTGTGGACAGCTTTCAGGAAGCTGACACATGAACTGGCTCCATTCATCTCTTCCCTTGTGGAGAACAAGTGGGAACACCTGACTGGTGATCCTGCCTCTTCCAAACATGGGCACAGGGGGTGTGGGAGAAGCACTAATCACACTACCATCATTGGTCCCAGGGAGTGAGGGTCTCTAGGAATTTATATGCGTCGGACCCCTAGGGCCCGAGGAGATCTCGGAGAGAGAGACGCACGCATGCTTCATCCCCATCCAAATGCAATAAAATGGGGATGTGCCAACCCCTGGAGCCTTGGACCTCACCCAGAGAGATTTTAAAAATTGTGCAGAGCACTACATGTTCTTTTTCCTGCCTGGTCCCTCAGGGGACTGAGCTTTAGTTGCTGGGATGTTTGGCCCATTGGGCCAATTTGCATGATTTTGGGCTTGTTTCACTCTTGGTGGTGAACCCCAGCTACCAGGAGCATTTTCCTCATGCCTCCCAGCCTCTAAATAGTGCATTCATAGGGGAACTGATTTTAGCTGCTTCCTTGCCAGACATGTCCTCTGCCTAGGCTCCTGATATTCTCACCTGCTTGGGTGTGTCTTTCACTGCCCCTCCACAGCCAGCAACTGGACCCTCTCTCTGACACACACCCCAGGTTTTTCAGCCTCCAGGCTACGTGAAGGGCACCTTTGTGTCAGCGGGGTCTAGCCAGGGCAGGACTGGCTACCGGGCTTTCCTTAATAAACAATGCAAAACAAATGTTTTAAAAAGTAGGCTTTAAAGCTATTTGTTTTGCATTGTTCATTTGGAAGCGCCTGCAGCTCCACGGCAACAAAATCGGCCCCTTCACAGTGAACCTGGACTCCATCCTGCCACCCCAGCAAAAAACGCCCGGTATCCAGTCCGGCCCTGGGTCTAGCGCTAGTCCCCCATCTAGGTTCCCCAGCAGGTCCATTCCCCCAACTGTTTAAAGACCTGTGCCACATGCCCCGGAGAGACCCATCCTAGTCCTGGGTGCCCGCTGAAGTCAAAGTCCATCTTTGCAGAGGTTCAGGGGTCTTCCTTATTGCTGGTCATATTATAATTCCAGTATAACAGCCACAGCTGCAGCATCTTCTCAAAAGTCTTTCCATTGTGGATGTGTTCTTAAGTGGAGATGGAAAGGTCTAGAAACCAATCGCTCCTGGTCAATCCTAGGGTGTCGCATCATTCCTCCACCCCTGTCCCAGCCCTCCTGCACAGCATTCTGGGACATTTAAAAATGGTAAATTCAAGTGATCCATCGAAAGTCATTCTCTGGGAGCCTCAGCTCTGCCCAAATGACACAAATGCTTGATCCCTTCTGACCTAAACTTCAAAGGGGAATCCCTCCTATGTTTGCCACCACAGGGCTTGCCTTCCTCTTTGGTTTCCATCGACTTGGGCGTGTCCAGACCAGGTGCAGTGTGAACAGATAATTAAAAGATGCCAAATTCATCCCCATCCCTTACTTTCTAAGAACTGGGTCAAGCACTGTTAATAGCTCTATTGTGTTGGGAGGCCTTTGGTCCTCCTTCTGGCAAGTAGAGTACTTAACTTGCCCAGTAGGGGAGGCAAAACCCTGGAATCTGATTATGAGCAGAACCAGTGAAGTATGACAATTCTTAAAGTGCAGGAGGAAGTGTGTAGATGATGAAAGAGACAGTAGATCTGCACTCGGGATGCATGATTATCATAAGTTTAATACCTCACTGGACCTAGTAGACCTTAGTGTTGTGAAACTGTACTTTGCAGAGTTCGCCTTTAATATGTAATTCACTTAAGCACCACAGACTTTCAGTATGCACTACTGACCTACACTATGAATGCCTACTCACATTATAAAGCCTAACCCAGGTCAGCACCAATCCTTGAAGCATCCCTTCTTCAACGGACTATCTGTGCACAGACACCGGGTTGCTCAAGACAGTATCTCACATATGCATCCTGAATATGCATGCATGCACAAGTTTGCTGGTAACCAGCTTTTAGTTTCATACCATACCTACACAGCAATGGCCTTATCTTAAAAGTCAGACACTGCCTATTTCAGTTGGTGAAACTCACTCACAGTAAAATTGCAAAACCAAACCGGGTAGTCAAAAAGTGAAAAATCCAGGTGGATCAAATGGGCCTACAATTTCCTTCAAAATGCCATAAAGTACATTTGTGTTGCCTCTCTTATTCTGCTGCGGGAGGGATCTTTTCTGAAAATCAGGATGCAGAATCAATCATCCCCAGTTTGTCGTTTCAGCGAGCTCTCCACTGTGCCGAGCCCTGTCATCATTTTGTCGCAAACTAGATCACCTTGTCCAATATAACTGCTACCCTGCTATTACCTTATCTCAGGTTCAGGCAATGCATTTAACACCAAAATAATATCCTAACTGTAATTTAGCCTGAAACACTAAAATCTGTAACCAAATTTGAACTACAAATTTTGATTTTGCCAGCTTGGGACCATTGATATTGTGCTCTTAATGATATTGATTATAGAGTCCTAATGGGGATGGATACATTATGTAAAGACAGTTTGTGCCACCTTTGCAGCTCTGCATGCAAACCAGTCCAGCTCACACCTTTTATAAGGCTTCCCTAAGACGTCTGCCCCTCAAACGTGAAAGGAAAACCATATATGCATTAGTTACAGAAAAATAAATAGCTTTGGAGCACTGCCTAGGTTTTGTGACTGAATAGAGCAGGTCTCAGTTTTCATGACGAGGGCCTTTCCAAACCAAGAGACTGCACGATCCAGCAAGCCTTGCTGTGAATCCCTTTAGAGTGGATTGAATTGAACTTGTATTATGGAATAGGAGGTTTGGCTCTTTATTTACAGAGCTCTCTTGTGCCACTTTGGATTTTAAGAAAGAAAATACTAATGGGTGGTGTAGGCGCCACTAGGCACGGTAATGGTATTACTGTAGAGCATAAGTGAGTGATGGGTTCTTTGATATACATTGCAGATTCTTTTAGAGTCACTCATATGTTAAGCTCCTTTCTCGGGAACCCTTGTTTGGCCCACCGACACTTCATTATATTTTTGTAAAATAGAAGATCACCCCTCCCTGCCTCCTTCAAGAAGACCTTTCACTGTTTGCTAAGGGGACACTGGAGAATTTTGTTCCTGGTCTTGAACTCTGTGCCCAGAATTTGTTTTAGAACTAGGAGTCAATTTTCTTACCTTATCAGATGATTATATGGAGCGGGCAAAGTATCTTGACCTAAAGAGCCCACTTAAAAGACTGTGCGTCAGTGTGTTTTCTTTCTTTTTCTTCTGTCCAAGAAAACAGATATCAAAGAAACTTATGGTGGATGGGGTCCTGAAAAGCAAGCACTGAACACCTGATCAGTTGCTCTTCAATGAAAAATCACAATGCACTACTGTTCACAGGTGAACCTTTCGGATAAAATCACTTTTTTGTTGCATTATTTGTGATATTTTTGTCATTTTTAATAAGTTTAATTTTTATGTTTCAATCTTTTTTATGTTTAGTTACCAAAGTAGAGAGGGAGGCAGAGGTAGAGGCTAGGTTTATCCTCCTGACAGTTACGTAGTTAGACAAAAATCTAGTATATCTAAGAAAACCTGCCCTTAGGGAATTAGATATGATACAGCAAGAATTCGTTGTAATCCCTTGTCTAGAAAAAATACTTTTTTTCTAGAGATCCCTCACCCACCAGGGTTGCCCCTAGGTGGCATGCTTCATCATTGGGGTTCCTCTCTATGGATTGAGGCATGCTGCGACTTGCGAATTACGTAGGAGCACTTTTTATTGTAGACTATGTGTAGTGCAGTGAGGTGGAGTGGAAAGGGAAAGAAACTTTAAAAATACCTAACTAGTTGGCCACTCTTTTATTCCCGCCCCTAGTTGGTATGGTTAAAAATCAGGGGTCGTTTACTGAGAACAACCCTGACCTTAATGAGTCTGGTTGTCTCAGTAATGTTTTTTTGTCAACATGTTTCAAGCTGTTCCCCTAATAGCTCTTCATCAGGACACCAAGGGGTCCAGCCCCGTGTGTACCACTCCTAGTGAATCCTGTAATAAGGACACAAACCATGCACCCCTAATGCGCACTGTATACATACGGTTCTAGTGATTAATCCGTGTTTCTGTAGATGCCATATTATTGCATCATGGTCAAAGCCAGGGGTAGAGGGGCTTGTAGTCACACTTTCATCAAAGCCTCCTCTGGTACAGTAACCTACTTCTCTTCCTGGAGTGCTCTTTTTTTCTAGACAAGGGATTACAACGAATTCTTGCTGTATCCTATTTAATTCCCAAATGGCAGGTTTTCTTCGATATACTCCATTTTTGTCAATCTTTTTTATGAACATTTTGTAAAAAAAAATACAACTTGAGGTGGGCATTCCCAACTAACATATCTACCCAAAAACGTCCCCAACTCACTTGTGAACTCCACCTGTTTCAAATCCAATACCTTGCTGTTCCTCCCTGTCTACCAGCATCTTCATCCAAGGCCTGTTCTTCCCCTGGTTTTAGGCTTCATCCAGTCTCCCATCCGAAATCTATATCGCTGTGGAGGAGGGTCCAGTACTCTCAACCTCCTCAAGCAAGTGAGGCTACTGATTGAGTTATGCCAGTACTAGATCTCATAGATTGCAGAATGCATGTCCTTTGCCCTACATACCATTTGCTTCTTGTGACCTATTAACACCAACTGTCTCTAGGCTCAATGGTCCATCATTAGGATTGTCTTTTTCAACATAAGGCTAAAATGTCTTGCTTTGGCGCCTGTAGGAGTCGTGAGATTATTTTACTGTGAACAGAATGAAGAGCAAAGACCTCCTGTGCCGTATGGCCCAGGGTAGCTGGCAGCGTTCTATTTCTTTCCCTGTTATCAGGGTTATGCTAGAATGGGTTTCCATCCAGAATTGCTTCAATGGCGTGTAGGTCCACAGAACATGCAGTATACTTCCTGCATACCCGCATCAATGCCAGTACGTCCTGGGTTTTGTATGGTCTGTTTTGTGTAACTGGTCAGGGGAAAGTGCGACCTATGGAAAATTACTTTCTTCCCCTGGGAGTGCCAGGTGTAATTGTTTGCTTGTGTGATGACATCTTCTCACTGTTCCAATTCTAGGGAGTTGTTAAGGACCCTTTTCAATTGTAGCTGATAGGGGTTTATAATGGGTTCTTGGTCAGAGTGAAGGACTGCGTATCATTTAGAGACTAAGCTTTTGGAAGATGTAAGTGGCTGAAGAAGACGCACAAATGTCATGAGATCACTTACAGTTCCAGTATTGGTTTCATGCTACAGGGGCCAGTGTCGCAGTTGCGTGTACCAGATGCTGTAACTTTCTCTAATGTTCTCAAAGGATTTATTTTTACCATTGCTGAACTAGTTCTGCAATCTACAAACCTCACAGTATCGCCATACCTTGAAGTAAAGACTATCTAGCGCAGAAGTGAAATCTGTGTTGCGAAAAAAAGAGGATCCAGAGGGCAGGGAAAGATAGTGAGGCCCAACCTGCATGTCAGGTGTTTCCACACCTCTAAGGTGTGCCTGACGACTGTGGGTAAATAAAGGTTTAGATGATGTTTGTAATCAGGAGACCTCCCCTAGTGGAAGGTCAGCTAGATTCTAATCCGTAAAAAACTGTATGTTGTCTGTCTATCCAGGCCACCACAATAGTGTTTGACCACCAAGAAGCAAGGCCTGTTTCAATGTTCCTAAATTGGGCCATTAAGTTCTCGACCACACAGAGGCACAGATTTGAGGGGAGTCTTGTACCTAGGTGTTTAATGCCACTTGTCATCTATTTAAATAGCGTGGTGGTTTGCAGTTGGGACACTAAATGGTGTCCACCAGATTTTGAGATTTTGTGTGGTGTATTCTGAACAAGGCCAATTCACAGTATGCTTTCAGCCCAGGTATCACTTCACCTATCGACTTTTGTGGAACCTACAAGGACACCAGTATGGTGTCTGCAAATGCTATGGGTTTGTACGTGTAGAGGTGCACATTAACTACCTTATTTCAGGAGTTGTTTGCAGGACTATCTAATTCTTTGCCAGAGGGGTGCCAGAGTGAAAGCAAAAAGTAGGGATGAGTGGGGGCATTCCTGGAGAGTTACCCGATAAATATCTAGGCATCATAAGAGCATTCTGTTTGTTCTAACCCTGGCCCAGGATTTTGCTGGATTTAGAGCTGTGTGCAATGTTACCCCTGCTAACCAGGAGTAAGGTGCATGTGCCCCCCCCACCCAATTTTTTTTTAACTGAAATTGCCTAATCCCTGATTGGCTCATTTTGTTTTCTTTTAAGACCGTGGTATTTGGTGCTGTAAATAAACCTATGGAATCAAAAGTTAAATGTCGTCTGTGGACTGTAGCACGTATTATGCCATACACTAGAGTGACAAGGAAAACATGGCTTCAGGCCCACCCTGTACATCTTGACAATAACAGTTCGAACCCTGCTGCTCCAACCTGTCAAATCTCTTTAGACGGGCGGGAAAACCTGAAGCTAAATATTAAATTAATGACCCCTAAGCACACCTTGCTGCCCACGAGGTATTGTGTGCACTATTTAAGAGTGTAATATGTGTGAAATTAGAAATGACATGCTCCCCTACTGACTAGGCCCAAAACATCATCATCACTGGTCTTACTGTAACTGGCACGCACGAAAAGTCAAAGTATAGATCATATTTTTTCCACCTCCACCTTTTGATCTGTAACAGCTATAGACTCCAACAAAGACTTATTTTTTACACTTAATGAAAATCGAATCTAATGAAGAATTCAAATTCTTATTAAATGTTTTTAAAATATACCTCTACCTGCCAGAAGCTAATTTGCATTAGCTCTCAGGCCACTGTCCAGCTTGTACATGGTCTGAATAAGGTGTGAAAACTGCTTATTGAGCAGGGGAAATGGCCTGGAAATTGGGAGGTGATTTTCTTCCCCTGGCAGGAAGAGCAGTTGAGGTAGGTCCAGGGACTTAATTAACTTCAAAGGAGCCTGCCCTGTCACAAGTAAATTTCAGATAACACCTGGAAAGGCTCCAGCCTTTGTCCCCCTAGTCAGGCGGGCACCAATCACAGTGGGAGGAGCTACTCCTAGATCCTGTTTTGAGCGACCACTGAGGAGAGGAATGCTCATTACCTTTGCCACTCCTCTGGGTGGGCACACAGACTTAGCACAAGGGGAAAGGGGATTCCCCATCCTGGATTTTGAGAGTGAGGGGCACTGTGAGGTTGTTTACAGGAGGGCAAATAGGAACTGCTGAAACAGTGGATAGGCTTGCTCCCGAGAACCTTTAACCCAGGAGTCACCCCAACTCACTAGCTGGTGCCAGACATAAATATGGCATCCCCAAGCACCATCCTCAAAATATTTACTGGACCTTTGGAAGAACAGAAGAGTACCGGAGCTGTTTCCTCAAGGGTCTGTTGGCTGAACCCCCCCACCCCCCCCCGGTTCCATGTAGCTACAAGGACACAAGTTGCAAGAGGCCTTTACCCATATTTGTCCAGCTGACCAATGGTAACTGGATCTGGACTGGACTTTTTAGTTGGCCTCTGCATGCCAGTGACTTACCCTGAAGTCCCTAGATGTGTTGTTCTATTGTTGTTTGTTTCCTTCAGTGCTTTAGCAGGACCCACACGAATAAGTATCCAATGAGCAGTTCAACAGCATCAGATTGGAATTTACCTTCATACTGCTCAAAGGTCGCTGTACCTCCAAAAGAACAACAGCAATTTTGCTTTGTCAATGAAAATTTTCAGCAAGAAATTTCCAGATGTCAACATCAAAGCAAAATCTTTATATAGGAAAACTTATACCAACTAAAAAACTGAAAGAAGAAAATAAAGGAGATTATATCTCATTATTTGTAATGATCTGCCAACTTAACAATTCATCTTGATAGAGAAGCACACTCAAACAGTAAATATAATTGTGTTTCAGATAAAAAAGCATTTGCACATTTATACCCAGCTTCATCGAACCACTACACAGTAATTAATTTTCATATGGTTACAGGTGGTTTGAAGATTTGAACCATTAGTGTTTCTTCCATCTTGGGTCCAGTTAATGTAATTCTTGTAGATGAGGCCATAAATGACTTTACTCCATTATATAAATTGGAGGATCAATATGATATACCTCAATAGAGGTACAGTTCTGAAATTTATAAATTCATATTAGAACTGGATCATATTTCTTCCTGTAAATCAGTGTCATTCGTAGCCAATAAAAGAAAACACAAAACAATGCTTCACTATCGACTAAGTCCACAATGGTGATTTGGGCCTTATTATCAATAAAATATAAACAGCAATTCCCAAGCAGCAAACCACAAACTATACACCGGAGAGGGGGGAATGATCCCCTCCCTACCAGTCATTGGCAAGCAATTCCCTTCCAAAAAATACAATACAGCCTTTCTGACCCTGAAGTCAAATGGGGGCCCCCCAGCAAAACAGGAAGCACACTAGCCAGGGAAGGATTAAAAAACAAAAATGAGTGTATGGTCCACCATGGCATTGGCCTGTGCTCCTACCCACTAATGTCCCCAAGAAGGCACACTGGGTCAGTTTACACCCAATCTGCCCTCCCGGGTGGGGGTGGGGGGCGCGAAAGCCCACTACACCAGGGTAAAGTAGAACAAAAAGAATGGGGTATGGGCAGCTCACCCTGACTGGGATGCACCCAAACCTCCTAATGACCCCACCTGTCTTTCTGCCTCTTACGGGGATGAACCACAAATCTGCTGTCCCTCTGGAGAGTGGGATCAAGCCCACTAGACACCAGAGAGCTACTTTTTAATAAAAAAATAAATAGGTTGGGGCTTAGCTTGCCCTGGCATTAGGCTGTACCTACACCCCAACAGACTTCAAGCCCCTTGGGGGGCAGATCTGGGGATTTACCCCAAAAACTCCACTGGATACCAGGGATTGGGAAAAAAAGAAGAAATGGGGCAGGAGCTACCATGTCCTGGCATCAGGTCACTCGCCCATCCCTTAAACCTCAATACATTTTCCGGCCTTCTACAGCCTAGAGCATCCCCATCACAATGGCAGGCGAGAGGAAATTGGAATTAATTTGGGTGTAGTATTGACATATGGGCCTTAATAGTGGGAACGTTATCCCCCCATTTTGTCTCTCCTTGGTGTCAGCAAGACTGTCCCTGAGGATGAGAGATGAGGTACTGTGTCAAGATGGGAAAACCCTGCACCCCTTTTGGTTTCGCATTTTGCCCCCAATGGTGTGGTCGGGTTTGTGACCTATCTGGAATGGGTAGTTAAGTTGTACACTCCTCAGTTTTCCTCCCTAGGGCTGAAAGCCCACCACACTACAAGATAAAAGAAGTGTGATAAGGAATAGGGTAGGATGCTGGATCCTTGGCATCGGTCACCACCAATGGCACCAAACACTATTTCCGCCCAAGGGAGGGAGGCAGAATGGGGGTTTACCCCCTCTCTGCCAGCCCATATGTCAAAACAACATCCAAATAAATCACAATTTCCTCTTACTTCCCATGCTGAATGGCTGCACTATTTTCACTTTGAGCAGGCAGCAACTAGGAACCCTAACAGCTCTTGGCATTTCTGAAACCTAGAGATTAGTGGAGTCTAGGGTGGTGTGACTAGTGTGGATCACATTTTCTTACCCAGAATTCCCAGTGAATGTCCGAGTGTGGATCAAAATGTATGTGGCAGAATACTTGGGCACTTCTAGCCAATGATCAAAGTTGTACCACCCTGCGTTCCACCACTTTTCATCATTGAAACATTGCTTCCCATGTGTGGGTGGACCTAATGCACATCATTGAAACAGACAAAAACTATAACAATGCGAAAACCTAATTGACACCACATTGACTTCACAAGGTCCACATTTTGACCTTTTCCTGTTGCAGGCGATAGACCCAGCCACAAAAGTGGTGCACCATTTTTATTGGAAGAAATTTGGGAATCCGGGTCGGCTGGAATCTTGTGGATTCCCACACATTCTGGAGCTGCCCGTCACAGACATTTTAGAAAAATCTGCGATTTTATATAGTTTGATATTTGTAGGACCTTTAGGGTCTATCTGCAGTGCAAAATCTCCTTGTTGCGTTTTGCGGCCTTTTCTTGTGTGAGTGATAGGCCTAGCAAATCAACTGGGGTAACATTTTTATTGGGAGAAGTATGGGAATGCCAGGTGGTAGAAATGTTGTGGATATTTCCATTCTTTAGAATGTACCATATAAATTGCTGAACGGTCGCTACACAATGAAAAATCATAAGTTGCAGTTCTGTCATTGGCTCTGGCTACTGCATGATTTTGTACTACCCAAAAACACTATATGGCCCCACAACCAGAAGGCATGTTGGACATTTTGGGGCATATTTGCAAGTGGATTGCACCACCAGGACATCACTTTACTGACGTTCAGGTGACGCAATGCCCTGCACCATATTTACAAATTGGCGTTAAGCCTCTTTTTGTGGCTTAAAGCTTCTTTGTAAATGTTGTACAGTTTAACGCAGGTATCTGCGAGAAAGGGGCATGCAATGGTTGTTGCTGTGGGCGTTCCACCGCAGCACTCATTGCTTTTTTTACGCTGCCTCAGATTTACAAGTATCTGAAAATCTGAGGCAGCACCAAAAACTAACGCCATGCAATAGCAGACGTTAGAATGACACAACGTGGAGAAATACTTTTATTTCTCCTTGTTTTTGCTTTTTTCATGTTCTGCAGCACACATAGAGCAAAATGCCATTGATGATTGTTTATGTGGAGGAAAGTATCCCTTCCTGCACATAAACAATCATTAAATATGGATGGTTTGCTACTTCTATGCAAAATGCAGCACACATAGAAGTAACAAATCGTCATTATTTATTGTTTATGAGCAGGAAGGGATACCTTCCTGCACATAAACAATCATTCCCTGCAACGCAGGCACTCTTGTATTATGGCGCAAGGGTGTCTGTGTTGGTGCTGGGCAGCTATTTTTAGCGCCAGCGCTAGGGAAAACACAGGGGTGCTCCGTATTGTAAATATGGCACATCCCTGTGTTTTGGAAATGTTGGAGCGTGGCGCTGCTAAATTTGCCGCGCTCCTCCATTTACTTGTAAATATGCCCTTTTTTTGTTTATTGGCCAACAGGGCACAAACTTACAGATGAAAATGCTACCACCTATTTCTTTTTTCCTACTTATTTTCATCATTTATAGATTGTGTCTGGGGAAAACCATGAGCATTCTACAAAAACGCACCTTTCCTAAATTCAAAATTTTGTCTACTTTTCGTAAATGTATATGTTTCTGAGTTTCACTCCTTTTTTCAGCAAAAACTGCAAGTAAGTAGAAACTACAAAAACTAGTAAAGCTACTACCACTTGTAAAAATGCAAAACTTGAGGTAGAAATGCTTTTTTACATTACCACTTCTTCAAAGCTCGAAAGATGGTGAACTTAGCACAGCACACCTTTGTTGATGCTGTTTTTAGAAAAAGCACATACTTTATTGCCCAGCACTTTTCCACCCATTTGTTTAAAGAAAAATCAAACGCTACATTTTTGGTTGTTTCTTGGTTTCCCCCAGGGGAGTCCACAAACCCTGGGTACCTTTCGAATCCCAAACATGTTGGTGGAAAAAATGACAACTTTTTGGGAAAAACCACGAAGTCCCCCCCCCTCCCACAAAAAAAATTTTCACCACTTGTAGCAAAAGCAGTTATGGGATTAAGAAGAGGTCATAATTCATATGCTCCTTTTAAGTGGAATCTTCTATGTTGATCAGAGCTACTATCTACATTATATTCTTCTACTTTTGACCCCAGGACGCTACCTGATTCTGGAAAGGATTTTACATCTTTAATGCACCATTAGTCAGCAATTCTAAAATCTTCCCTCAAATTTTAATGGTACATCTTGAAAACAGTGTAGAAGATAATAGTTTACTACCATTCTACCAAACTGGCTTAAGGATAGGCAACAAAACCACTGGTAACATTTTTACTCCTAACATTTCGAGTCAAAAGGGAAAGCAACTCTACACCAACTTTCTGATGGGGACTTCTAACCTCATATTCATCAGATTAGCATATTCTCCAGACATCAGACTAGATCTCGAAAAACTTGAGCAGTATACCTTTGCTTGGCAGTAGGTGGCATCGATCAACTCCATGTTGTCATCGTCCGGGTCGGAAGTGACATCTCCGTGCCCATATAAGTGCCAGCCTGACGCCCTGACATCAGTTACTTTCGTGACTATTTGTGCCCCAATAATGCAGACACACTTAAAAAGGAACTTTTACCCTGTGTGCAGTGTCTAATAGTATGTTTTAGGGTGAAGAGCACAGTTTGCAGAGCGGGGAGTATGAGAGGGCCAGTGAGGAATCTGCAGATATGTAGTCTCTAACAGAAAAGGCACTACCGAAGGTAAGCAACTTGTTCCACTGATAGAGACTTCTAACCACAGATTCCTCACCTTAGGATAGCTACCCAAGCAATACATCCCTGGAGGTGGGTATGATACTGACTCAAACCTAAATATCCTGGAGGACTAAACTGACAAAATGCCATTCTTGACCAATCTGACTGTCTAAGCAGTAGTGCTTCATGAATGTGTGGAGTGACGTCCATGTAGGGGCTTCGGAGATGTACAGGCAGGTCCCTGCATGCCAACACAATAGAAGTGGCCTTATTCCTGTGGAATGAGTCCTCAGGAGGCTACTTTGTAGCTAATTCATAGCAGATCTTAATAGAGAGTACAGTCCATCCAGAGATGGTCCGCTTCTGCACAGCCTTGCCCTTTTTCACTGCAGTAAACCCAATAAAGAGCTGATTATCCACCCAATGGTCTTTGGTGCAATCAATGTAGAAAGAGAGAGCTTTCTTTATGATGAGGCATAGCAAAAAATTTAGGCAGAGTGATACTCTGACCGACCTGAAATGGCATGGCATCCTTTAGCAGGAAAGAGGCATGCTCCCGAAGAACCAGTTTGTTAAGGACAAAGCTGGTGTACGGAAGAAGAACTAACAGAGCTTGAAACTTGCCAACCCTTCTTTCCGATGTAATGGCCACTACAAAAACAGTTCTAATGGTCAAGCGCTGCAGAAGACAGCTGTTTAGGAGCTCGAAGTTGGAACACCAGATTGAGGTCCCACTGGGGCAACACGAAAGGGGTAGTAGGGAACAAGTGTTCCAAACCTTTCAGAAAACGAGTCAGAACAGGTTGATCCGACATCCATAGGAAAGCCAGAATGGCCGACAGGTAACCCTTAAAAGTGCCGAGAGCAAGGCCTTGCTGGGCTAAAGAAAAAACAAACAGCAAAATCTCTGACAGTTGTGCAGAAGGAGGATACACCTGGCGTGAGAAACACCAAGCCACTACCTGATGACAACAACTTGTATATACAGTTTTTGATAAGATTTTAGTACTTTATTTTGGTAATTGACCATAAAAGTCACAGTTTGATAAAACAATACATAAAACCAATGGATAGTACATTAATTAAAACCTATTCAATTAAATATACTTGTAAGTACACAAGAACAAGAATATAACAAGTGCCAAGAAAGTCATTGAAACCATGAGATAAAATTATTTGCTAAAAGTAATCACATACAGAATTAAAAATATTCATTTCTTCAGTGTCACTTAAGACATGCACAGGAACTAAAGTTGGTGACATTTCTGAAAAACAAATTGACTGAGGCTAAATTACAGAAACATTGAAAGTGCTTCAGGTGAGGTTACTAATGAGAAACTGCTAGGACTTAGGTTTGGTTTAACTAGTGTTTGTCAACTTTGTTCTTTTAGCTGCAGCTGATTTAAGAAAGTTCTAACTAGTAATTGCCAGGAACAAGAGTATTTTATGCCCTATTGGCCAGATGCTCTCTAAAAATGTAGCAATTGAAAAAACAATGCATGGGGTGGTGTCAACCCTGCAAATTCTCAAAATCACACTGACCTGGAGAACACCTAAAAAACGACATAGAGGGGCAATCCAACAGTTACACTGTTTGGAATAGTTGGGGCAAAAAAAACAACAGATGGGCATCGTTTTTAACACACCCCTTGCATGCTGGGCAGAGTTAACTACCCCCCGGGCTGCCCTTCCATATATCTGCAAAAGAGGGTAGCGGGAGGGTGCCTAGCCTAAACCTGATATAAAGGGTTTTGGTGAAGGGAGGATCGATTTCATCCTTATAAGCTTCTGGGAAGAAGGTCTTAAACCCTAAAAAACAATCAGTAAGGTGACGCAAGTATACACAGTTTTAGTGGAGGGATGTCTAGCTGCCAAGATGACATCACAGGCTACATGAGGAAGATCAAAAACCCTCAACTAGAGCTGCTCAATCTCCATGCATGAAGGTGGAGAATGCTCAGGTTACATAGTCTCTCTAACAGAAAAGGCGTTACCGACTTTCAACTTGTTCTTCTCAATTACTCAACGGCATTTGATAGGGTAAATTGAAAAAGTCTTTGAAAACAAAACTAGAAAATACCACAAAAATTAGTGCAATGTATCGTAGCACTCCATACATATATGTGGCCTCAAATTAAAGATGGAAATGGGTCTAGACTATCTAATAGAATCTGTACTTCATCGGGACTGAAACATATCTGTGTGCTGGTGCTCTCAATAATTAGTGTCAATACTGATGACTTGGATTGGCAGTAGAGCAAGTAAGAATATTACCAGGCGAATGAAAGTGAGGGAACCAATACACTGATTACACAGTGGTACGGGCCTAAATGGCAATTGACTAGTGGAGAGTGCTAATAGTCCTGGATATGTTATCTGCTGCAGGACATTTGTTTAATAATGATGCATGTTACATGCAAAACAGTTCTGATTACATTTAACCATGATTGTATTGATATTAGTAAATGTTTTAATGGGTGTAGGACCTAGGGAAACAAACTAACAATTTGAATGGTAGTTCTAATGAATGCATGTTTGATGTCCATGTATTTCAGTTTAAAAACTCCATATTGTCTGACTGTTCAAACTAGCTGGGAGAGAATCCATACTTAATTTGTGAAAGAATGAGTGCCGGTATGCAAAGCACTGCTCAGAAGCCCACGGCCTGTGCTATTAAATGTCAGTGCGCTGAACACCAAGGTTGCCTAGGCATGAATGCAACTCAGACCTCTTCAATCCACTGCCAGACACTCCCTGCCCCTTTATCTTGCTCCTGAAGGTTACTGTGTTGCCCCTCTGTATTTTTCTTTCTCCTTTTTCCCCATTTGTGCTTTTTTACCTCTCAGGAAATGTCCAATGAAGAAAAATAAGTGACGGCCCTTGCAGTATCTTGCGATATTTTATGATTGAACCCTTTTGGCTCCTAATGGACAGGGCCGTTTCTACCATAAGGCAAGACTAGGTGGCCGCCTAGGGCGGCAAAAGGGGGAGGGCGGCAAAAAGCATGAGTTTGGGAACGGCACCCCCTCTTTCAAACTCTGTCACGCCAAGTGACTCAGGCATGCATCTCCTCTAGAATCGGAACTGACCTATTTTGTCAGCATGATAGTGTTGTAGGCACTGGCAGCTGTTTCATTCACCATGGAAAACGAAAGGGGGGTCCGTGCAGAATCTTTGAACTAGTAAACAGGGCGGCCATGTTCGAATGATTTTGTGTTGGGACGGAAAGCCGGCTAAAAGTAACCCCGCTTTTCAATGGTCTTAGTTTCAAACAGAGATGCTTTCAAAGAAAATATCACAAAAGTATCGCATAGTACATGCAAGTCAGGTTTGGACACGTCTGCGCATGAGTTTGCAGAAGTTACCTCTGTGAACACGTTTCCGATCACAATCTGGTATCCTATTAATGTAAGCCCTACGCCAGTGCTGGCACACATTGGTTCCCTGCATTGTTTAATAGCACACTACAGAACACAAAAGGAAGGCGGTGGCTCTCGGAAGCACTCTTACATTCCATGCGCCACTGGTCTCACTCTTGTGGCGCACACAGAGTGGCCGTCTCTCACGTCATCCTTCTCATGCACTTTTGCGCGAGCGCGCACGCTTGTCGTAGTCAGAGGAGGGGTGCAGATCGTGTGCGCGCACTCTACGTCCCTGTCACTCACCACACCTGGCTACCTCATTGCTCACATGAGCGCTTCCTCTGCTTCCTCCCTCCCTGTGCGTGCCTGGCACGGCGTGCGCGTGCCCGGTTTCTCCCTCCTACTGTCCCTAGCGCTGTCATGGCGGCAGAGAGTCGCAGCGTGAAGCAGGAAGTCATGGGGACTAGTCAGAGCTGAGCGACCCGGCACCGTAGGTGGCAGTGAACTCAGCTGTTGCAGAGCTAGTGCGCAACTAGGTGAGAAACAGCGTGTCTTTCTTCACACCTGGGGGCCGGGCAGAGAGCGTTGCACCTGTTACAGGAAAGCTGCACCTGTGCACTGAGAACAATTTGGAAGTGTGACTTTGGTGGTGTGCGCTGTACCATGTGCCCAGTCTGTCGGACAATGCGACATCTGGGCCATCCGCACACACCCATTTGCACCAATATAAATGCAATCACACGAGAATGTTGTCTGCGCCCCCTTTTAAGGGTGAGATATAGTTGGTGGTGAAAGAGAGCCTGTTTCTATTTTAAACAGATGAAGTAATACGAAAGTGATTTCCTCCCAAAAAAAGAACGTTTAAATCTCTCATGAACTGGATGTGTGTTTCTCAGTGAGTGCAGCCGGTGCGCGCGAGTTTCCGTGGAGGCCGACTGAATGGAAAGTTTTAGTTCGTCTGCCCCTTTTCGTTATTCTCCTTTCCGCTGAGACTCTGACATCTTTTCTGAATTTATAATATTTTGCAGATCTGTCACCTTTCTTATCTGACTTTGGCTTGTCTGCTACTGCTCTCCATCGCGACCCCTGTTCTGGTTCTGTTAGCTCTTCTTGTCTTGCTGAGCTGTAAGACAGGGGGAGAGAGTGATGGTAGTAAAGGGAGGGGGCGACATTTTTCAATTCTCGCCTAGGGCGGCAAAACACCTAGAAACGGCCCTGCTAATGGACTACGTAAAGCTGAGATATAGGTGTCAAAGCACAATGCCATGATAGCTTGTTTTAGAATGTTGAGTTTGCAGTTACACGCAGCAGAATAAAGACATGTAATACTAAGCTCCTTGTGTTGCGAGGTCATTGGCTATTACCCAGGCTGGGAAGACGCTACAAATGGCAATGATAAAGGGAGTAAGTAACCTGCAGAACGACCGTGCTCTCCCAGAGCGTTTGCCGTGGTCCAGACTGCTTGTGCATGCCACTTATTTCACTGTTGAAGAACGAAATCAACGCTTCATGCATGTGGAGTCAAAGTGCAACTCCAGCCACTGTAAAGCAGGTGAAGACAACAGAAGGGTTTCAAAGAATCTATAAGTTGATCGTCGAGAACCTGCTGGTCAAGCCATATAGAAAGGTACCATGCTGCAACACAAGATAAAGTTGTACATTATACGGAGTGATACTGCAAAAGGTGGTAACTTATTGATACAGGAAAAAGTGCTGGCTGACAGAATAAGTAAGAAAGAAATATATTATCGTTGCACTTTCCTGAGCCTCGATAAGCGGAGCCTTACGATCTCCGTACCGGACGAGGAGACCCAAGAAGAAGCACAAGGATGGTGCTTACTGAGCTGTCCGGTAGCAGGTGATGGCTCAAAACAACTCCAACGGTCTCAACCAAGTGAAGGGCTCTGATAGAGGCCAAGCAGAAGGTCCCCGCTTCTCAGATTACCCAGGATGTATCTGAGGCTGTTCCATCGCAGGGCCTCAGCAATATGACGAATGGTGCAGGCTCAAATGGACAGCCGACAAGAGCAGAAAGAGCTCTACCCTCAAGGTCAGCCACTGCCATAAGTAGTTACCATGCTGCTGCCTTTCTGAAACCATCGCCACCTTTCAATACGGCCAATAAGCAAAATATTGGTGATAGATGGACTGCATGGATAGACAATTGATGATTTCATTGATGCACTAGAAGAGACTGATAACAAAAAGATTATCAAGTATCTCAAAAATCTTGCTGGTGATGGTGTGAAATAAGGCATATAGAAAATACAGCAAACTGATGAAGAAATTACAGTGTCAGATTAAAGAAATGCTAAATCTCAAGTTCAATTCAGAACCAAACTTTGATTTTAAAAGATACATTTTCAGTCAAGAACTCCAAAAACTTGGTGAAACCATTGATGAATTTGTGGAGAGACTCAATATGCTCATCAAACACTGTAAGTTCAATGAATTTAATGATGAGGAAGATATGCGACTTAGAGTTATTGATCTATGCTTGCCAGATTCATTCAAACGACGAATGCTGAGAGAAACTCTTAGTCTTGAGTGAATGTTGATGACTGCCAGAGCTGAGGAGCGTGCTGAAAGACAAGCTGCTGTCATGAAGGCCGGAGGTGCCCAGAGTAAATCAGTCATGAGTATAAAAAGTAATCCAAAGCAAAAGACTGAAGGATACAAAGTGATGTCTACACGTAAAAAAAAGTTATGTTTTAGATGTGGATTTTCGTTTCCACACAAATGTATATGTCCCACCATTGGACAGCTATGTAAAGTCTGTGGAAAAGAGAACCATTTTGTGACAGTATGTAAAGTGAAGGAAAAAGTAAGTGCATCACGGTGCAAAGACAAAATGGCCGCCAGAACATTCCAGAGGCAGCATAGGACGCACACACACAAGGTCAAGCGGGGACCTCAGTTGAGGCAAATCGGCATGCAACGAACTCGATCGTTATCTAAATCATCATCAAACAGTCGTTCGCCTCAATATTAAGTGAAAGTGTGGAAGAGGGTTGCGCCACGTTGATTTTTACCTCAGAGAAACGTGCACGTTGCACTGGCTGCATGTTAGGAAAATGTCAGTCAAAGAAAAGTCGGCATGCCAAAGCACCAAAGTCATACAAACATTGTTCGAAAAATTACATTGAAAATAAATGATTGCTCGATACCTTTCATCATCGACAGTGGTGCATCAATAAACATAATGCCTGAAGAGAAATACAATGAATTCTCTCCATTGCCTTGACTTCGAAAACCAAAGCGTGCACCTGGGCTGCATCGACGTCCATAAAAAGTCAAGGTTGATTTGTAGAGACTCTGAAGCACAAGCACCCATCCATGTGCTTCAAGGGACAGCAGCAAGTGCCTGTCTACTTTGTTTCAGTACCGCTGCTGATATGGGACTGATTTCTGTGTATTACAACATGAATGCTCACCGCAAAATATTAAGTCAATTTCCTTCATTGTTTCATGGTTTGGGAAAGCTTAAGACTATGAAAGTAAAGTTACATACTAATGACGATGTACATCCTGTTGCTCAGAGACATAGACAAGTTGTTTTTCATTTACAAGAAGCTGTTGAAAAAAAACTTGAAGTGTTACTTAAGCATGACATTATTGAGTGTTCAGCTGTTCCGACGCCATGGGTTTCTCCCCTAGTGGTAGTGCTCGAAAAGGACAGTGAAGGAGCTGTATGCATATGCATTGCTATGCGTCAAGGAAACAAGGCAATTGAATGCGAACGACATCCAGGTCCACACATTGCTGACATAACACAATTAAATGGTGCAAAGGTCTTTTCTCGCCTTGATTTAAATAACGGTTATTGATTTAAATAAAGGTTATCTGCAGTTGGAACTTGAAGTGTGAGTTCCACAAGACAAAGTTACAATTCTTTGGCCATAATTTTTCAGATGAGGGCATGACACCTGATCGTGCCAAAGTACAAGCCCTGTCAAATGCTGATCCCCCACAAGATGTTTCTAAGATATGTTCATTTCTTGGCATGGTCAGTTACTGTTCAAGATGCGTACGAGACTTTGCTACCATAAGTGCTCCCCTTTGAGAGTTAACGAAGAAAAATGTTTCATTCAAGTGGTCACAAGAATGTGTGAGACGTTTCAAGAAAATCTAATAAGCTATTGAAACTGCTAGTGAAATGGCCCGAAGCTTCATACAGAGGTTGTTGTTGATGCTAGCCCAGTTGGGTAAGGCGCTATCCTGGCACAGCACAGCGGATACCCCCATGCTCGAAGGCATATTGTGGCATAAGCCAGTAGAAGTTTTCGGAGACAGAACGTGCTTACTCACAACCTGAGAAAGAAAGTTTGACTGTGGTATGGGCTTGTGAACATTTCCATGTATTCCTATATGGAAAGCCTTTCATGCTGGTAACTGATCATCAAGCATTATTGACTTTCTTTGTCAATACAAAAGTCAAGATGCCTCCTCGCATTGAACGTTGGGCACTATGATTACAACTGTATGATTGTACTATTGTGCATCATCCAAGGAAGGATCTAAACCATGCTGACTACTTTTCTAACAAAGCGAAATTCAATAGCGGTGTGGTGAAAGACAGCTGCTAGTTCTCCTGTTCTGTGAAAACAATGTAGTTCCTTTATGGGCTACGGGTTCTACTACGTGTGATACCAATAATATTGTGAAGAAAATAACAGAAACCAATAGCAGAGATAACATTTGACTGTAAATCATAGCAAAATAAAAATTCTTTTACAGTAGACGCCCTTGTAGCTATACATGTACACTGTGTGGCCACCCATTAAGAAAAATGAGTACCTAAGACTAGCTGGGAGTTCTTCAGAAGGCTAGACTAAAGAAATTCTATGACAACTAACACTTCTTCTGTAATTTATAAACTCAGTGGTATAGACTAGAATGTCCAGCCCTGGTGTAAGTCTACTATTCATGGTATTAAAATCAAAACTTGAGTCAGTTTTACTGAATAGAGCTTTGACGTTTAGAAGCAAACTAGGCCTCATAATGTTTAGCTTGGCTTGTTGCGCATTAAGACAGTTTATTACCTCAACGTATCCTCAATGCCAACTAACAATGGAGTTTGCCATCACTAATATATTACTGTGTATTGATACAGCTTACATAAAGTACTGTTATCGCCTAAGAAAAGCAACAAAGAGATCTCTAAAGCCCATTATTTGTTCTTTCGTGGACAATGTTTTTTTGTCCTCCTCGCAGTTGTGGTTAAACTACCGGGATACAAACACTCTCTAATCTGTATGGTCTTTAAACATTCTCTAAATCGTTTTAAACATTGTTAAAGAAAAATATTAGGGGGCTTGATGTTGGGTTTGGCGGACGGGTACTCTGTCACAACTGTGATGGATATTTCATCGGCTTTTGCAAGTCCACTTGTATTAAGGTGGACGGGAAACCCATCAAAAATTGTGGAATGTGCTAAACTCCAAATCAGATCCTTAGTATGTCTCCTGTTTAGAAGACCAGGCTTGCTTTGAGGGCTTCGAGTATCGAGGTTGATAACTACCTCGGTATGGAACTAAAGCCCCAAGCATTTTCACACACTCCACTGATACACTGTGTAACAAATTTATTTCTAAGGGCCAGATTCTTACTGCTAAATGTATAGGCAGTAAAATGTGTTACCAAACACACAACTCTACTATAGCACCAAGTACTGCAGTCCATATTTTGAATATATGGTCTCAATCGCTTAACAAACGATGTTCTACACAGCTACATGCACAAGCGCGATTGTGCTATACGTCATTTCTTCTCTAAGGCCTTACTTGCTCTAATAATATTGTTCTGGAACAGAACTGCAAGAGAGCTACCACATTCCAGGCAATGGTAGCTGTTGTTGACCAGGTATTGTGCTTACCCTTTGACATATGTCCATGCTTTAAAATTGTTGTGTTCCTGCATGTAAATGGCTTATTATGTTTTTAACATGTCACCATGGAATTGTGTTGTTTCTTTTTTTAAATTGTTAATGATTCAAATTTGTACAAATTCCCAGATATTTGCTGATGAAGGCAGTGTATGCAGTGTGTCAGTCTTGAAGTCACTGGTTGCACTCTGAACATGAAGCTGCTTCATGTTTTACTTTTGAGTGAAATATTAGGCAATGTGGGCACTGGTTAGTGATCCTAAGTTTCACAGAGGGCCTAGAGTTTTCTCTTTCGTTTTCTACGTCCTTACATAAATACTTCTTGAATGATCTGGATTCTACCACATTAGGTTTGTCCAGAAGAAAAGAATGGAGTTTCCCAAAACAAAGTGCCTGGAAAGGTTTTAAGAATATCGCCGATACATGTAGAGAGAGTGTGTGATGCATGCAGGAAAGCTAACAAGGTGATACAATGGAAAATTTCAGCCTTGCATATTTAAATACACCTTTTAATTAGGTAGTATCTTATCGATATTGTACTTTTTCCATTTGGGGGGGGGGGGCGGCGGGCTAGGAAACCAGCAGAATATAACAGAATCCAAATTGTTTTTTAATACTTTAGAACAGACTTCTTGGGGGGGGTGTAGAGGGGGCATCCTAAGTTGTTATACCAAGATTTGATTAAATTCAATTACTATTCATAGTGCACACTTGGTATTAGTGAGCGTTTATGGAAATAGCTTGGGTAATATGCAATGGGGAATTACTGTGGTATTATGGAAACTGGCCAGCCTTTGGTATTTCAACAATTGTGAAAACTTAAATCTTTGCTTACTGTGGCTTATGGATACTATGCTAACAGGGCAGTGTGGAATCTGTGGGAACCTGGCCACTGTGGAAACTGAAAGGGATGCTGACTGTCAAATATGGGAATGTACAATCGGTGATAATTGAGGTGTGATGTAAACTGTGAATCTGGTAAACGAATTGAGATCATGGAAACTGCCAATAAGTGCATACTTCATATGTATGAGCACTTTGGTATTTAGGGCCTGATTTAGTGGTTGGATGTGTTTTGTCTGTCCGTCAGCGTCGTTAGGCATATCGTCTGCCACACCGAGGGACAGAAGACCACCATATTTAAAGATCACAGCTGGCATGGGGTAATCTCTCTACCTTCAGAGGAGCTGCTGTCAAGGCTGTGTTCCTTTGACTGTACCAACTTTTTGGCAGCTGTCCGTTTTGATGGCCACCCACCAAACTTTTGTTTTTCAAAAAACAAACTCCTAATCAAAGAGTTTGTTTTCACAATCAAATACCTAATGCCCCCCACACCCTGGGATTTTTTTTCCGTGGGTGTGGCAGGCATCATTTAAATTTGTATGTGTCTCACTGCCAAGTTTTCACTGTTGGTGACAGACAGGAAAAAAAGATATCAGTTTGTCAGCCATATATAGGGTGGGCGGTGTGATGCCCTTATTCCAACAGCCAATTCTCCCTTAGGCTTTCGGAGCACGTTTTCCTTGAACTGAGCCAACAAAGACATTGCTGACAGAAAGCTGATGGTCAGCTGACTCTAAATGGCATTTGCTAGTTTGCCGGACAGGGTACTCAGTCACACTTGTGATGGAGTCCACTGTCCTCCAAACTAAATCAGGCCCTTAGTCAATGGAATCTATACCACAGGCCATTTTTTAAACAATAGGCTATTGCATTTGTGGTAATATTGACTTTGTTTAATTAATGCCAATCACAGAACTATAAAAACTGTAGTCTGTGTCATAGTGGATTTTGGAAACTAATCAGTGCCAATGGTGCATTATATAATCAATGCTAGTAGGGTCATTGTATAATCAGTGATGTCTGTAGTGACTGGAATACTAGACATGTGGAAGGTTGCTCCTCCGTGCACTGTTGAAACTGTCAGTGGCCACATATAGGGGCATAATGGAAACTGTCCATGAATATATGCTTCAGAATGTCGTTTCTTCCTGCTGTGATGGCTGGGGAATTATGTAAATAATATAATGTGTGTTAAATCGGTCACTATAGAAACTATTCCCTATGCATGATGTATAACATTATTGAAACAACAATCTGGCTATTGTTAGAGCAAATGTCCTAGACCATCCTTGCAGCCAATTCCATCGCTTTCATTTTTTACTTTGTTTGGAGGATTCAGTGTATTTTTACTTTTTGTGAATCAGATTGAGAGGTCCTATTCCCAAGGGATCCGAAGCTGTCACATCTGGTCTACCATAAGTTTGGGGAGACCCTTAGTCTGTTGCCCGCCATCAAGTCTTAAGTGGCTAGCCCCCTCTGCAATTCTAATAGTTTTTGGTACAGTAGGGACTCCCATAATCTATTCCCACAGACCACCCCTTCCAAATTAAGTCCAGCGATCTCTGAAAGAATAGAATCCTTCATATTTTTCTTTAGTACGACTCTCTACCAATATTATGCAATATTTTTAAATAACAGTTGTGAACATCAGTACACATGTGTAATAAAGACTGATGAAGCTCTTGGGAAAGCTTGGACCACTTGAACATCCCACACCACTGGAACTCCTTCTATTCTCCAAATCTCTATCGATCCTGGGCTCTAGACTAAGGCCACTGGGTTGGGTCTAGACTGTTCTTGGTTAGATTCTATCTCCCTCTACTTCAAGAACTAACCATCCTATTCTGTTACCAACTGAGAACTCTTGGGCCCACTTAAACATCCGAACTCAACCCGATTGTCTTTTTAGCTGCTTGAGAGGTAAGAGGGAAGAAAAGAATCACAATTTAATCTCATTACAGTCTAACCAATTCGGCTACACAATAACTACCCGACAACTAAAATTGAGTTTAGTAAGGTTTAATTATAAATTCAGAAACAGATTGATCAACTAGAGTGGATAATGTTCTAATATTGATATCATTCAATATCACACCTACATTTGGTAATATTGCACCAAAAATATCTCCCACAATGTTTCCAGCACTAGCACCTTGTTTAGACCTAGATTTTTCTTTCCAAACAGGATGATCAAAATTCTCTACATGATAAGTCTTTGGAAACACTACTCCTAAATAACATATGCCATGCCATTTTTTAGGCAGTTTAAAATGGGCATACTTCCCACAAATAAAATAAACCCCAGGAATTACAGGATCACTACCATCTAAAAACAATTGCCAAGTTTCTCGAACCTCAAAGGTATGCTCAAATTCACTCTTCCCTCCAAAAGTAGTATCATATTCATTCTTTTCATTTTGAATGCACAGCTTTCATTGGTGTTCCAATCTAATGTCAATGCTCCAATGTTCCCTGCTGTCTAGTGATCCTTTTCTTCTTGTGACCAAATAGGAACATGAGTTTCTTTAGTTGCGTTAGCTTTCACTGCTCTATATCTATCTTCTACTTGATTTAAACATTTCTTTTCAATGTCAGTGAGAACACAAGTCAAGTTATGGCTATGGCATGCAGGGTCTGATGTTTTAACTGGGGCAAAACATCTACTAGCAGTTTGTGGCGCGGTGGAGAAGCAGACAGGGACACGTATCTCGTTTTAGCCTTGTTTATTAAGCAATAGAACACAGTCAGGTTCATTTGTCCTTAGACTGGCTAGTAAAACGGGGGGGGGTTCCGGCAGGGTCCTGGGGGAACAGGCGTCGTCTTCACCTCCCTCTTACATCAGAGGGCGGTGTGTCCTCCCTTTGTATACTCTCTCCCTTTGGACTTGTAGGGCGAGATCCCACCGGAAGGTCAGCCACAGAATATGTGAAAGGAAAAAAACCAGAGAAATATCTCCCGTAAGAAGGCTGTTTCGCTGTGCTTCAGCGTTGTCCAGGGGAAAGGGAGTGAAGGGAGAAGTCACCCGATACCAACACCAGTGCTCTCTTTGTGAGCTGCAGCGTTTACGCGCACTACTGCCTCACGAGTCGGTTAGTGCACTCCGCTCCCTCCACCAGCCCCTTCCTTTCTGGTCCCACACCCTCTTCCCCAGATGGTTTCCAAGCGACCCCGTACCTTGTGGAGCCACGTCCCTCCTGGGACGCGGCTGGCTTCTTCGTGATGCCGGATAGGGTCCGGCTCCCACTCTGTGTTCTTCGGGACGTTGGTTTCCTCGTGTTCCGGCTCCGGCGTCTTCTCCTCCCTGGATTTGGGCTCGGTAGGGTCCTGTAGTCCGGGGGCCACAAAGAAGGTCTGGACGCTCTCCTTTCTTTCTGTGTCCTTTTCCCAACCACGCTGCTCCTGGAGAACGCCATCCAAGTGATCCCTCTTCCTTCATGTAGTTGACCGGATCAGCTGACCAGGTCACATGATCAGGAAGCGCATTCCCGAGCGTGCTTTCCTTAAAGGGATAGTCCCTGCTCCTTCCCACAGTCACGCTCTGAAAATAGAGGAGAGGACAGGGAGACAGGTAAGGGGGGAAGCTGTCGGGGTCTGTTTCTGGTGTTGTTGCCGGAGGTGGTAGTGGGTCGTCACACACCCCCACCCCAGTCTGTTCCCGGTCGGGGAACAGTGGAAACCGGGAAAGGAAGTCCGCATTCCCATTGTCAGCCCCTTTCCGGTGGCGGACCTCGAAGGAAAAGGGCTGAAGGGAGAGGAACCAACGTAGTATCCTCAGGTTGTTCCCCTTGTTATGGCTCATCCAGTGAAGTGGGGCATGGTCTGTATACAAGAGGAAATGGGAACCTTCCAGGTAGTACCGCAGCTTGACTACAGCCCACTTCAGTGTGAGGCATTCCTTCCCTATTATGGGATATCGCTGCTCCCTTGGGTACAGTTTGCGACTTATGAACAGGATAGGATGTTCAACGCCCTCAGGGGATTGCTGCGATAACACTGCCCCACCCCGTGATCGGAAGCGTCAGTGTGGAGTAAGAAGGGTTTCGAGAAGTCTGGGGATCGTAGTATGGGGCTGGAAGTGATGGCGACCTTTAACTGGTGAAAGGCACGTACTGCCTCGGGTGGTGGGTGTAGCAGATCTTTTGTTTTGGTCCCTTTCTGTAGAAGATCGGTGAGGGGTGTGGCCAACTCGGAGTATTGGGGAATGAATCGACTGTAATACCCCAGAAGCCCCAAGAAAGCCCTAACTTCCTTTCTGGTTGTAGGAAAAGGGGCTGCACTATGGCTTTCACTTTTTCCTGTTGTGGTTCTATTTGCCCATTCCCCAGAAGATACCCCAGGTACTTGACCTTTTGGAAGCCTGCTTTTGACTTTGTAGCGTTTATATGCAACCCAGCGGATTGAAGGGCCAGTAGGACCTCCCGGCAGTGTTGAAGATGTAAATCCCAGGTAGGGCTGTATATAATGATATCGTCAAGATAGGCAGACGAATAAGCCTGGTGTGATGACAAAACCCTGTTCATAAGCCTCTGAAACGTGGCAGGTGCCCTGTGTAAACCAAAGGGTAACACTGTGAACTCGTACAAGCCGGTGGGAGTAGAAAAGGCCGTCTTTTCTTGATCTTGTGGTTTAAGGGGCACCTTCGTGAGGTCAAGGGTAGTGATGTACTGTGCCTCCCCCAGTTTTTCAATCAATTCGTCCACACGAGGGAGTGGGTACGAATCACACTTAGAGATAGCGTTAACTGCCCTAAAATCGATGCCAAACCGGACAGAGCTGTCTGGTTTTGGCACTAGCACTATGGGCGAGGACCACTCGCTTTGTGAAGGTCTTATCATACCTAAGGCAAGCATGTTTTCGACCTCCTGTTTTATCGCCTCTCTTCGGGCAGCAGGAATGTGATAGGGTTTTTGTTTTATCGTCTTGCCTGGCTGGGTGGTGATGGAGTGTTCGGCCATAGAGGTCCGCCCTGGGAGGTCGGAAAACAGAGAAGCGAAAGGGAGCAGGGTGTCTTGTAATGCTTTCTCTTGGTCTGTAGTGAGCTCATGGTTGATGATCAGGTGTTGTAGAGTGGAGGAACGGTCCAGCACGGGGACAACAGTGTGTAGGTCTTTAGAGAGAGGACCTAGCCATTTTTTTAAAAGGTTAATGTGGTATAGTTGAGTACGTCTAGGCGTAACCTGGATGTGATAGGATGTTAACCCCACTTTATCCATGACCCGGTACGGTCCTTGCCACTCTGACCTCACCTTGGTTAATGCCGAAGGCATGAGAACCAGAACCCAGTCCCCCACTTTTAGATGTCTCCACTTTTTCCCTTTGTCGTAATATACCTGTTGCTGTCTCTGGGCTTGCTCCAAATTGGCGTCAGCGAATTCTCGTAGCTTGTGTAATTTGGTACGTAGGCTTTGGGTGTAGTCAAGGAAAGTTTTTGTTTCCTCCTCTTTCTCTTGCTCCCACACCTCTTTTGTTATTTCCAGAAGACTATGGGGTTCCCTGCCATAAAGGAGCTGAAAAGGAGAACAACCCAGACTGGTTTGGGGTTGGCTTCTGATGACGTATAGGGCCAGGGGAAGGAGCATATCCCATTCCTTTCCCTCAACAGCTTCTTTAGTGATAACTTCTGTGTAGCGTTGTAGCGTTCACACAACCCGTCAGTTTGGGGGTGATAGACTGATGTTTTAATATGGGATATGTCCAGAGATTTACAGATTTGCGCCATCAATTTGGAAACAAAGGGGGTACCCTGGTCTGTGAGGATTTCACGGGGGAAGCCAACTTGGGAGAACAGTTCAAGCAACTTGTTACTGATGTTTAGAGTAGTGGGAGCCTCAAAGGGAAAGCCTCAGGATACTGTGTGGCGTAATCCACAACGACTAAGGCATAGAGGTTGCCCTTTTTTGTTCGAGGCAGGGGACCGATGAGATCCATGCCCAGCCGTTCGAAAGGTTGACCGACAATCGGAAGTGGCTGTAGGGGAACAGCTGGCGGTTTGTATGGATTTTTCTTTTGGCAGACCCCACACTCTTGACAGAACCGGGTGACGTGGGAAAAGATTCCTGGCCAATAGAAGTGTTGCAACAATATCTGTGTGGTCTTTTGTGCCCCCCTGTGTCCTGCCAACAAGTGTGAGTGTGCATAAAACAAGACTTGTTCTCGAAAGGCTTGTGGGACTACCAACTGTGGGGAACCCCCAGGAGATCCTACCCGATATAGGAGATCTTTTTCTATCAAGAAAAAGGGATAACTGGGGTTTGGGGTGTTTTCGGCCTGGCGGGCATGTTCCCAAGCGGGTCGAAGGGTGGGGTCATGGGCTTGGCTGTACCTCAAACTCCTGTCGGAGAGCCACAGGGCCTGAGTGAGGAGAGACGGGCAAACAGGGCCTTGGGAGCCTAAAGGATGTATGTTGTCCCTCAACAAAGATAGAAACGCTGGATTGTCCTGCCCCAGGATTAATTGTTCGGGAAGAAAGGGCAAGACCCCTAGCTTGGCTTGTAAGAGTTGACCGTTTGGCAGTGAAATAGGAAGCTGAACCAACGGATAACTGCGGATGTCCCCATGGACGCACCTAATGGGCACAGAGCCTCCTGTTGGGGTGGGGTATGGGCCTACGAGGGATTGGAGTATAACGGACTGGCGACAGTCCGAATCTAATAAGGCTCTCACAGTCACACCTTTCACCACCACACTCACGTAAAAGCTGGGTCCCATTTCCTCGGTATAGAGAATCGAGCGAGGTATACAGCTAACGTCCATGGGTTCGTCCTGGGGTTTCTTGCTGGGACAGTTCTTGACGATGTGGCCCCATTCACCACACTCCAAACATTGAGGACCCTTGTTGGGAGCAGGTTCAGGGCAATACTGACGGGATTTTATGGGTTCCGGGAGGGGTCTTGGGATTTTCCTCTCGATTTTCCCTGGGGGGCCGGGAGGACGCATGGATTTATCGGAGTCCCAAGGTAAGGAACAGGGTTGGGTCCTGTAAAAAGAAGTGGCCATTTCTATGGCCTGTTCAACCGTTAGGTGGTTGTGCTGTTTGAGCCACCGTTGGATGGGGAATGGCAGGGCTTCCAAGAACTGCTCCAAATAGATCAATGACATGATCTCTTCTTTGGTATTGGTCTGTGGTTTCAACCACTTGTCGGCTGCTGTTTTGAGCTTGAAATATAGGGTCTTTGGGTTCTCTGTAGGAGTGCTGCGTTCCTTTCTAAACCGCACTCTATAGGCCTCCGCATCCAGGCCTAAGTGGTCTAAAATGATACCCCTTATTTCAATATACGGAGTGTTACCGTTGGCGTTGGCTACCTGGTAGGCAGCCTGTGCTTCCCCTGTGAGGAGAGGAGCCAAGAAAAAGGGCCATTTGGCCTCCGGCCATCCTGATGCTCTGGCCGCCCTCTCGAAATTCAACAGGAATGCATCAGGGTCTTCCCCAGGTAGGTACTTCTGCAAGGACACATTGGGGCCCATCCCAGCACGGGTTTGTAACTGGGTAGTCAATTGCAACCGATCATCCGCTACCTTCTGAATGTTCTCCGCCTGGTTCAGCATTGTATCTTTAAACAGCTCCCTGTCGGCTTGGGCAACGGACATTTGTTTCTCAACTGCCCACTCCAACTTCTCCTGGCCACGTATGAGTTGCTGGATTAAATTCTCCATGGCTACAGTCTTTGTGGAGCGTTACAAATCCCACTACTGACACCACGTGTGGCACGGTGGAGAAGCAGACAGGGACACGAATCTCGTTTTAGGCTTGTTTATTAAGCAATAGTACAGTCAGGTTGATTTGTCCTTAGACTGGCTAGTAAAACAGGGGGGGGGTTCCGGCAGGGTCCTGGGGGAACAGGCGCCGTCTTCTCCTCCCTCTTACGTCAGAGGGTGGTGTGTCCTCCCTTTGTATACTCTCTCCCTTTGGACTTGTAGGGCGAGATCCCACCGGAAGGTCAGCCACAGAATATGTGAAAGGAAAAAAAACGGAGAAATATCTCCCGTAAGAAGGCTGTTTCGCTGTGCTTCAGCGTTGTCCAGGGGAAAGGGAGTGAAGGGAGAAGCCACCCGATACCAACTCCAGTGCTCTCTTTGTGAGCTGCAGCGTTTACGCGCACTACTGCCTCACGAGTCGGTTAGCGCACTCCGCTCCCTCCACCCGCCTCTTTCTTTCTGGTCCCACACCCTCTTCCCCAGACGGCTTCCAAGCGACCCCGTACCTTGTGGAGCCACGTCCCTCCTGGGACACGCCTGGCTTCTTCGTGATGCCGGATAGGGTCCGGCTCCCACTCTGTGTTCTTCGGGACGTTGGTTTCCTCGCGTTCCGGCTCCGGCGTCTTCTCCTCCCTGGATTCGGGCTCGGTAGGGTCCTGTAGTCCGGGGGCCACAAAGAAGGTCTGGACGCTCTCCTTTCTTTTCGTGTCCACGCCTTTTCCCAACCACGCTGCTCCTGGAGAACGCCATCCAAGTGATCCCTCTTCCTTCATGTAGTCGACCGGATCAGCTGACCAGGTCACATGATCAGGAAGCGCATTCCCGAGCGTGCTTTCCTTAAAGGGATAGTCCCTGCTCCTTCCCACAGTCACGCTCTGAAAATAGAGGAGAGGACAGGGAGACAGGTAAGGGGGGAATCTGTTGGGGTCTGTTTCTGGTGTTGTTGCCGGAGGTGGTAGTGGGTCGTCACACAGTTTCAGTAATCTGAGCATAGGAATATCTATTCAGGTGCTTGAATAAATGAACTTCTGAAAGAACTAAATCATGGTTAGAATTATAATAATGGAAATGGCCGTTTCCATAAAAAAAAACTGAACAGTAAGCTACGAGTGACACCATATGTTAGAGATATATGATGGTAAGTAATGCCTTCAACTACTGATGTAGGTAACTGTATGCAAACAAAGCAATCCTTGCCCTCATAGTATTAACATACTCATAAATCAACCTAGTGTAAGCATTTAATGTGTAATCTTCTCTAGATAAATCTACATGCAAGCTCTGCTCTCCTAATCAGTATGATCCTTTATCTATAGCATTGTAATAATTTCTGCTCAGGTGTATGGTTTTCTTCTACAGGTCTAGCTGAATATAATCCTACAAGCAATATTATTAATCCCAACACTATAATTGTTATTATTGTACGTATTATGTACCTACATCTTCGGTTAGATTTATTAGCTTCCATGCTATATAGACTTAGACCAAGTGGGTAGAGAAACAGCTGTAAAACAGAATCTTCTTTGTCGGTCTCCACCTGTGCAAACAGTAAAACCCATTCTTTGTTTGTTTCAACTTTATTTACAAATGTATGTACAATTCTTTGTGAGGCTTCCCTTGTCCTATTCCGTGTTCTTCTTGATGGCAACCCTAAATGTATTCTTCTTCCACTTCGGCCTAGGTAATCTTCTTTTAAGCAACTCAACAAAGTTCATTCAACATCTCTAATAATAGATTGATCAAGTTCATTAATGAGCATTTCTAATATCATTATTTTCAGTCCATCAACTATCACAGAAAATTCCCCTGAATCCAGAGAGGGAAATTCAGCTTCATTCAGTACTAGGTATCTCAAGGCACTCAGTTTTGTCGGGTAAGGAAGTTCAAAAGTGAGAAGAAAGTTCAGATCAAGTTCCAAAAGTCTCAGCTGAATCTTCACTATTATTCCAGAAGTCCTGAAATTCACCCTTGATGTCATTTGTAGCAAGATAAATCCAGTTAGGATAAGAGTACCTCTGATTAGGCACCCTCGTTCTCTTGGACATTCTTCGATCAGGCCTTTCAATTTAGTCTCCACTCAGCTCAGATTTTTCAGATGCTTCAGCTATGGGTGCAAGTGTTCTTTCAGAGGACAACTTCAGTCTTCTCCTTGCCTGATTTCTTGGCCAGCTTTTTTCCACTTTCACTCGTGGTCCCACAGCACTAGTCCCTTCATTATGGTCGGAATCTGACTCATTCACCACACATTACCAGCTTCCTCTGAACCAGCTTCAACTTCCGATTTGTCTGGACCACCATCCTCAGAGCATTCTAGTGTTGTCTCAAGCTCTGTCTGGTCCCCTACAGCTTGGCTAACCTCTTCCCTTGGCCTTTCGACCACTGCTGGTGTCTCTTCTGGGAGTGGTGCTGTTATTTTATCAAGGAGAGACGGGACCCTATGAGTGTGAGATGTATGTTCCGGTTAGGAAGGCCACCACACTTCACAGCAGTCATTGTAACCAAGATCACCTAGTATGGACCATGCCAATGAGGCTCTAGACAGCAGCTTGTTACATGCCTTTTCACTGCGACCCAGTTACAGAGACTAAGGTTAAGACACTGCTCCTGATGTGGTGGGGCTGTCGCCACTTCAACCTGGTGAGACACAGAATGAACCACGTCAGCCAATCCTTTACAGTTATTGAGCATCAATTTGTCTGTGATGTATATAAGCATATTTGCAGGTACAGCAGGCAACCGCAGAGCCCTCCCCATGATGATCTCATGGGGCTACCATCCTCTTCTTCAATCTGGGACACTGTGAAGACTCATCAGCACAAGAGTCAAAGTGTCAGGCCATTTCAGAGACCTTGAAGCACACACTTTAGCCTAACTGGATTTCAGAGTGTGGTTGACCTGTTCCACGATACCTGAAGCTTCGGGCTGATAACTGCAATGCAATTTCTGCTCCACTTGCAATACTGTGCATAACATTCTAAGAACCTCATTATTAAAATGAGTTCCTTGGTCTGATTCTAAAGAGGTTGGAAATCCAAATTCTCGGAATGAGCTCCCTCAATAACAGCTTAGCTACAGTGAGTCACATCTCCTAGTTGGATTGGCTTCCACCCAGTGTGAAAAAATGCACACCACTACTACGATGTACCTCAGTCCTTTGCATACTGGCATCTCGGCAAAGTCCAGCTGCATCCTGTTAAAAGGACCACCAGATCTACCTATGTGTCTCAGTGTAACAGCAGTTATTTTTCTAACATTAATTTGCTGATAAATCACACACCTATAGCACAGTGCCTCAGTCATCACTCAAAACCTCGGATTGAAGCAAATCGGCCTAAACAATCTCACAATGGCTTCTCTTCCTACATGCATTGACCCGTGGTAGTGTCTCGCCGTTGGCAGCAACAAACTGTTGGGCAGTACTGGTCTTCCATCTGCTGAAACCCAAATGTCATCATCTTATTTTACACATCCTGCTTTAACCCAACTCTGCTGCTCTTCCTTAGTAGCTTCCTCTTGCAATTCCTTCACTTCCTCTTGCAATCTCTTCACTTCCTCCCAAGTGTCATCAAAAGGTTGAAATGGATTTCATTTGTTTCCTCATTCGTGTATTCACCATTGAAAGTGCAAACATTCAGTGCACAGTAACATGCGACCTCATCTGCACTACAATTCCCAACTGTGACAAAATTGTTTCCTTTTCAGTGGGCAGAACATTTAACAACCTCAATCTGGCCAGGCATTTGTAAAGCCTCTAATAGTTTCCTCACATTTTCTCCATTGCGGATAGGGGACCCTGATGAGATCATAAATCCCCTTTGAGACCATACCTGTCTGAAGTCATGAACACCACCAAACCTGTACTGGATATCGGTGAATATTGTCACCCTCATCTGGTCTGAAACACAGCATGCTCGGATAAGGGTAGTCAGTTCGGCCACCTGAGCGGAGAATACTCCTTGAAGGCAGGCATTTCCACCAATCTGCAATAGTACAGACAGCATAGGCAACCCTCAGGTTTACCTCGTTGCCATATACAAATAGGGTATAATCAGATTCAGGTAATAGCTCATCCATTATATCGGGACGTGGCTTGATGAACAGATCAGTTACATCGACACAGTCATGACCTACTTTGATCTCATCTGCATCACAATCAGGTAATGGTAAGAGAGTAGCAGGAATTAGAACTGAACATCTTTTCAGAGTTACATTTTTAGTAGCCAAGATAGTTAGCTCATACCTAGTGAGCCTGCTATTCATCAAATGCTGAGTATGTGGCCCAGTCAACAAAATTTCCAAAGAGTATGGTACATAAACAGTCAATGGGTGACCCATCACAATAATCTCACATCTTTTGATGCTGTCACCAGTTGCAGCAATGGATTTGAGAAATCCTGGCAACGCTGAAGCTACTGGATCTTAAGTAGCTGAGAAGTAGGCAACTGATCTGTGGGCACCTCCATGATTCAGAGTTAACACTGAGAGAGCACAACCTTCCCTTTCACAGCAGAAAAGTGAAAATGCTTTGTTGTAATCAGGCATTCCCAGTGCAGGAGCATGACAGAGGCTCTCTCTCAACTCAAGGAATGCATTCAAACAGTCATTGTCCCAGAGTACCGGATCAGGCACATCCTTGTGTGTCAATCTCTGCAGAGGTTTGGCCACTAGAGAAAAGTTAGGGATCCACTGACGACAGTAGCCCACCATTTCCAGAAACATCCTGACTCCCTTCTGCATACGAGGGGAATTCATTTATTTGATCGCCGAGATTCTTTTTTGTGACACATTTCTCACACCTTTCACAATGTGATGTCCTAAATAGAGGACTTCTGTAATGCAGTATTGCAACTTATTTGGGAACACTTTATGTCCATTCTTAACCAAATGGTTCAACAAGGCAATAGTATCAGTTTTATATGCTTCCTGAGTGTCTGATGTGACAAAATGTTCATAAATATTTTGACCAAGACGGAATTGCAGGGCATGACTAGAGACTCCAGATTCTTCTTCAAGATCTGGTTAAAGATGGAAGGACTTTCAGCATACTCTTGTGGGACACTGCACCATGTTAAAATGCGATTCCCCAGCCAGAAAGCGAACAAAAACTGGCTATCTTCGTGCAGGGGAATGGAGAAAAAGGAATCAATGGTGGTGAACCATCCAGCCTTACATGGAATCTGAAACAGTATTACAGAAGGATTAATTACCATGGGACAACAAGGAACCACTGTGCTGTTAATTTTGCGGAGATCTTGTGCTATGTGGTACTTACTGCTTGGCTTCTGCAAGCCCTAATAGGTGAGTTACATGGACTCCCTAGGATCTCTTTCAGGATACCTTGCTCAATCATGGTCTCAATTACAGGTGTTATTCCAGCAACTGTCTGAGGGGTCAGATTATACTGTGGGGTTTTCGGGTATTTAAAATGTGGCTTAACTTGGTTACAGACAGGTTCAACACCTTTTGTGAGTCCAGTATTCTTCCCTGAAAAATCCCAAACTATGTCTCTCACTGTATCTCTGAGATCCACTGGTAAATCTTCCACCATCAGCATTGAGAACAATGAGACCTGCACATTTTGATTTGCCATTTTAAAGGCAATGTCCTCATCATTCATTTGAAGCTCATTATCCTTCAGTGTGCAATAGATGGTGCAATTTAAGTTGCACAACAGATCACATCCTAAAAGATACACAGGACTTGAATCACACACCACAAATTGATGATTATCCTCAAATGTCCCTACCTTCACAGGTACTTCTTAAGACAGGGGACTCAACAACTTCATATTTGCAACTCCTACAACTTGGATTGTTCTTCTCGAGAGGGGTAAGTTTGGAACCTCTGTGTGCTCACAGTAGAGCAGGTAGCACCAGTGTTGATCAGGAAAGTGACATTATGGTCATATACATCAGCATCAACATAGGGTCCACTCTGGTCTACCTCTAAGACTGTGCCAAGTGTACAGTCTTACTCCCCCCACAGGCACCGTCATAAGGACTGATCTGAACCGGATCCACTGGAAGTCTCAAACATGGGGAATTGTTGGAATGGATTATTATGGGACAAATTCTGATTCCCACTCATGTCTGCACTCTGGTGAAATCGAGAGTTATTTATAGCTTGCTCTGGCATCGGGATTTGTGGCACTTGTATTAAGGGACCTTGGGGACCAACTGAATACTGAGATCTCGGTCTGGGTGCATTCTGAGGTTGCACAACATTACCCTGCGGTTGACTGAACCCTCCATTCTGCTCTTGATTTGCGGGATTAAGACAACACTCGCACCTCCAGTGCCCCAACTTCTTACAATAGTGACATGGTGTAAGAAGCTGCCTCTGTTTATGGTGTTGCCACTAGGTGGTTATACCGTGCACAGAGTACAGGGGTTCTCCAAAAGTGTACAGGGCACAATGTAAAACCCAAATTGCTCTATTAGTGGTAGCATGGGTGAGTAGCCTTAGGCCTAACACAGAGGAGTGTAAGACATTTTTTGCACAACATTGACCTATAATGGTCACATGACTCAAGAAGATCCAGTCCAATTTTTGAAAAATATATTTTGTTTGTATTTTATTTTTAAGGGCAAGATCTTCTCAATAAGGTAAGTAAGTTTCTAAATAAAAATACTTTTCACTTTGAAAAATCGACACTTAGAAACTTTTCAGAACCGTTCAATGTTATCCTATGGGGGAAACAATATCCCGGTTATACAGGTAATACACTTAAAACTCCAGTCTGCGGGACCAAAGGTCAGCAAGGGGCAAGGGTCATAGAGTACCAAAACTGTACCACCATCGGCACCTGGGCGGCCAGGTGCAGAGATCAAAATCGAAGTTCGGCCCAATGCGTTTCAATGGAGACTGGGGGTGCCTGGAGCCACACTGCTTGCAGGTAAGTAGATCAGTGACAGGGGCCAAGCTTTGGGGGTTAGCACGAGCACGGGGGGCCACAAAGCAACACCAAACAAACATCACCAGCGTCACAGGGGTGGCTGGGTGCAGGATGCAAAATCAGTATCGGGAGCCCAATGCTTTTCAAAGGGGTTTCTTCTTTTGACAGATAAGCTGCAGTCATGGCACCGGAGGTTGCAGAAGGGAGACCAATGACAGCAGAGGTAAGTAGAACTGTAGAGGGTTGTAGGGGCACTGTCGATTCAGCTCACCAAGGTCCATGGGCTCTTGGTGCAGGGGTGCCTTTCGACGTCGGAGTCTTCTTACTGCAGCCGGTTGGGGTCAGGGGGAGCCTCTGGATTCACATTGCAGGCACCGCCGTGGAGATCCAGGGAGGTCAGCCAACACTGGACACGAGGCCAGGATCCCTGGGGAGACTTCACTGCACAGGTGGCCACTCAGACTCGGGCCGTGGGCGTCAGGTGCAGGGTGGGAAGGGATCACGGTTCCAGCTGGATCCGGAGCCCTTGGAGTCGTTTTCTTCTGGACAGGTCTGCTGTTCACTGGAGACTGGAGTCTTTTTCAAAGGCAACAGTTCTCCCAGGGTTTTCAGAGTCACTGGCTGCAAGAAAGGTCGCAGGTTCACAGAAACTGAAGGGAGGCCGGTAGAGCTGGGGCCAAGGCAGTCGTCGTCTTCAGTCTTCTCTTCAAAGATGTCTTCTTTCTTCTTGGGTCGTCGCAGATCTAGTTTCTAGATCTCGGGGAGGCACCTGAATACAAAATGTAGGGGTGTTTTAGGGGAGTAGCAGGTAGGGTCAATGAGCACCATACCTGGGGTGACTACACCCTCTATAATGCCACCCTCCTGTGGGAGAGGGCATAGGCCTAGCCCTAATTGAGCGGTCTCCCTATCTTCAAGATGGCAGAGACTGAAAGATGTGCTTCACCTGGCCTCCCCCACCTTATGGGTGGAGTTGTCAGAGGTGGGCACTCCACCTATTCTCTTCAGTTTTCCCTCCCAAAGTGGGGGTGTAAACCAAGGGCTGCCATCTGCTGCTAGCAGCAGAGGCTGGGGGTTGCATCACAAAGGCACCAGGCCTTTGAAGTTTCCCCTTTGAGCACTGGCCCATCCTGAGGGAGGAGGTGTGACACATCTGCCCAGGATGATCATTGTTTCTGGTCCCAGAGAGCAGCAGCCCTCTACCCAGGGGTCCAGAAACATGTCTGGTGGTGGCTGGCTGCCTACAGCTGGTCAGAGACCACACCAGAGTTGGCAGGTTTTCAGGAGGCACCTCTGAGGTGCCCTCTGGGTACATGGTACAATAAATCCCACATAAATCCACACTGGCATCAGTGTGGATTTATTGAGAGGAGTAGTTTGGTACCAAACACTCTTGTGTTCAGTGAAGCCATCATGGTGCTGTGGAGCTCAAAGTGTCGAGTTCCCAGCCCTTGTACTCTTTATGGCTTCCCTGGCACTTGAAATATTACAGAATGGACCCAAAATATAATAGGGGGATATCTGCTCATGCAGATATGCCCTCACCTGTGGTATAGTGCACCCTGCCTTAGGGCTGTGAGGCCTGATAGAGGGGTGACTGACCTATACTTCAGGCAGTGTGGACTAGCATGGCACCCAGGCAGGGTACCATGTCACTTTGTTGTTTTCTCACTCACAAGGGCATGCAAGCTTCAAGGGCAGTGGCATGGTTCCAGTGAGGAGGGGCGCTAGAAGACCCTCTTCAGCTCCCAAGGTACTATTTACTAGGGACTACAGCCGGCAGAAGTACCAATTGTGGATATGTTTTGGGGAAGAAGCACTGGCACAGGGGACCTGGTTAGCCAGGGCCCTGTGCACTACAATTGAAACAACATCAAAACCAAGCAAAAAGTGGGGGCTAATCATGCAAAAAGAGGCACTTTCTCACACATGGATTGGACCTCTTTAAAGCAGCAACATCAATTCCAGTCATGGGATCTATAGGAGCATCTCTTCCCTACCCCTGAAATCTCCCACTTTATTGCACTGGAACCCCTGGCTGATAGACTCCATGCATAGGGACGGTATTCCCTGCATAAGGCTGATTTTGACCTCCGCTTTGGGCAGCTTTCATCTGCTCCATCTTCACCTTTTCCTTCAACTTCTTGTGCTTCATCTCAATCTCATCACAGCAATATTTAGCATAACACAGAAATTCGTCCACTGACTTATTCTGCCAGCAATTCAAAATGTTGCTGAATCATACTAATTTCAGGTCTCAACCCAATCACAAATCTGGATACTAACTGTTCCATATCTTTGGCTTCTAAGGTGTCCATATCATTATACTCTTTGAAAGCCTGCAACAATGTCTTGTAAAATGCATGAATCATCTCCTTAGGTTCTTGAGTCATCCTATCAATCTTTACCCAATCAATATTTTGTGGGGGCACCTTAGACTTCAGCCAAGTAATCACCTGATCATATTTCTTCATCACTATAGGTGACGGTGCATGTGTCACTGGGTCTCTCTCAGGTTCGCCTTCAGGTCCTTCTGTAGCTATTTTACATGCTGATCACAAATCACTAGGAACCACAATCTCGAACAGCCTATTCAAATCAATCCATAGCACCTTTGAGATTTTTACAAATCGATCTACCTGTTTGTACCATTCTACAGGCTTCACTCTCAACCTGGGGAAATCATTGGTAAATGCTGCAAGATCACTTCTCCTCCAAGACACATAACCTCCACTTGGTACTTCTGGCAAAGGGAAGGCCTTGACACTCGTTTCCCTTTCCCCTAAGGGAGGTGGTTCTCCCGTTGTTTTCTTGGAACCCTTTCTTTAAGCCCATCTTTCTTCCCATTTGTGTAATGTGCTCCAAATCCGAATGCTCAAAATTAATTCTCAGATTTGAGTCTCCAACCCTGGATTCTCTATATCCTGATCACTGAATTCAAGTGATTCTTCTGTAAAGCCTTAGTCTGTTTTATATCAACATCGTATCTTTGAGCCATTCAGCTATTTCTCATGAGCCTGTCTTGCTCTCCTAGTAACATCTTTGCTCATTAATAATAATTCATTTTGTTAGTAAGTATCTATTCGGCTAAGCTCTAGGCTTCCACTTACCATTTCATCTAATTCAGTTTTTAATTTGACCACATTAATCTAATCCACCTTTATAGAAGATTTTTTGGTTCTGTGACTTGTCTCCATACTCTGACTCTCGTTTGAATTATTATTGTGTGCTTTCAACCATTGCTCTAATTCTTGAACATTAAAAATCTGTTGGCTCTCAGAAGTTCTTTTCGGGGTGGTACTCTCTTGAGGCGTACTGTCGCGTACATTTGAGAGTATTTGCCACACAGGCGAATCTAAACCTGCGAATTCAGGAAAGGAACTTCTGGGTCCAAATCCATTCTGTATTGCAGAGGGGTCAGCACTCACTGAGCAGCGTGAGCTTGCATTCCTTGGAGTTAACAGGACAAATTGCACATTAGAGCTGTCTACTCTTTTCTCTGTGACCCTCACTTCTGTAGGAATAGGCATTTTCTGACTTTCATTCCCAACTGAACTAGGGTCATACAAGGGGACTATAGGTCCAGTGGTCACTGGCACTGTAAGAGCGTCCAGAATCATTGAGACCGAATTAGAATTACAAGTTACGGAAGAGCCAGGAACACACACTCCCATATCCCTTCCCGCTACAGTTTGTGTTATGCCTGTAGATATGACCCTGACAACACCAGGGCTCAAAGCTACCAGTGCTGAGGCTCCTCAAGAGCTTGTAGTGGCATCTATATTGCCCCAGTTTCCAGTGTATGAGTGACTATATGGGGTGGGCGTTCTGCTAACAGTCCATCTAAAAGGCTGTCACTTGTGTCGCTGTCAATATTGTCAAACCCATCTCCTGTATTGTTCTTTTCCCCTTTCATTCTCTCTCTCCCAGTATCACTACCTTCACTTGTTAGGGCAGGATATAACCTCACTCCCTCCATCATGTCTACCCTCCATCTTCATTGTTGATTGTCCCATCTCGCATCTGGTATGCACGCATCGATTTCTTCATTCTCCCTTGATATTTGTTTTTGTTTTGCATGCGCTGCGTGCTCCCACGTGTTAAGCAGTTCAAATTGTGTTGGTCTAGGTAATGGTTTCAGAGCAAAGAGAACTTCTCTTAGATTATCAATTATCCTCAAATTAATTGTACTATTGCTGGGAAATGCTAATGCACCTTCTTTCTCTGTGACCTTGTGCCAATTCTTAAGCCAAATAAGGGTATGGAGCCCTACATTAGTTGCCCTATAATGAGCTGGCGTATCTTCCGGTGGTGCCTCTTCACCCACTCTAGTAGGTATATCTACATCTCCTCGTATCATAACTCTTATTGCTTTGAAGCATCTCATTTTTCAATTTTTTTTATCTGAGCAATTGCAAATCAGTTCAAGCTCAATAAATTTCATGTTCTGTACCAATGTGACCACCAATAACAGTGTGGCACCAAACGATGAAAGTAGCCAATCTCAGTGCGGTGTTACACCAACCGACCTATCCCAGCACGGCACACTCTGACATCACTCTTGCTCCTTGCAGCAGTTCACCCCCCTTCCCAAATCATCCCACTTTCTCTTGTTCACTCTAATTATTAAAAAAACAACAAATAACAATTGTCTGCTCAACTAAATAATCAATAGAATTCAATCAAAAAACACACGTTCACAAACTAAACCTCAACCAGCGGGGAATCTCTTAAATCAGTATTGTTTCCCTTCTGCGCAAAAAGGTGCCCCGCACTAATTGCAGCTCTACCTTGCACACAAAGAAAGTTCCCTATCTCAGTTGGGCCGTCGACGATGTCTCCCAACAAGCTCCACAAAACCTTAGCAGACAAATACAACACGGTGTCTTCTGCACTGTTATTATGTATCCCGGGATCATAGGTCACGTCGGATCCGATGACAACTTCAACAGCATCTTAACACCACATTCACACAATTCTCACAACATTTCCACCCGACATCACACAATAAATATTTCATCGAAAGTTAAGCATAATCGTCATACACACAACCCTACTAATACTCACTCCTCCACCACTGCTGTTTCGGCGTACACCACTGGAACTTAATCTATTCTCTAAATGTCGATCGATCCTGGGCTCTAGACTAGGGCCACTAGGGTTGGGTCTAGACTGTTCTAGGTTAGATTCTATCTCTCTCTACTTCCAGAACTAACCATCCTACTCTGTTACCAACTGAGAACGCTCGGGCCCACTGAAACATCTAAACTCAACCCGATAGTCTTTTTAGCTGCTTAAGAGGGAAGAAAACAATCACAATTTAATCTCATTACAGTGTAACCAATTCGGCTACACAATAGCTACCTGACATCTAAAATTGAGTTTATTAAGGTTTAACTATAAATTCAGAAACAGATTGATATAAATCAGTCTTAACATCATGGTATATAAATATAGGACAAACAGAATAAGTCCAATTCTCCTAAAGAGATCTAACCTATATAACAAAAAGCTTACAACTAATTCAGTTATAGCGATGCAAAACATCAGGAGAAAAAAATTGAACAGGAAATTGCATCAGTTGATTTTCAAAGGTAAGCATGATCACGCTATCTTTCCCTACACTACCTTAAAAGGGACAACCCTAAACTAAGGAGCATTAAATAAGAATGGATAATAAAAACATGTCAGCTGTCAGAGTCTTCCGTAGAAGAAACTCCAACTAAGGGTCATGTAGCATGAAGCCACACAAAAGCAGAAGATGAGGTCTGTACCTCATGAAGTCCTAAGATGTCTCTCTGTCCCTCACTAAGTTACAGCATGAGATATAAGTTGCATTCAAGGTAAATCACATTCAATAGAGGCACAAAGCGAACCGTCATGGTATATTATTGCTGCTCACTATATAGTCCCTGAAGAACAAATTCTCACTCCCAGGGCCAACCGTCCAGAGCACCCCAAAGGCAAGAAATGTTAAAAGGGGGGGGGCACTTAATTAGAACAGATTCCCAAAGAGAAATCTGTCACATTGAATTCAATCACATTAGATTCAATAGTCACAATAAGTCAAAAGTCAAATTAACACATTTTATTAGACATGCAAATCAAACGCATCATGGGCCGTGTGCGTTCTTAGTATTCATTCATTATTTCTCTTGTTTCCATGGAAAAAACGAACATGGAGAAAACCAACGTGTTTCATCCCTTAACATAGGGACTTCCGGGCTGTTAAAAACACACATAACATAGACATTGAGGCAGATAAGCCAAACATTTACAAGAACATTACATATTAAGTATGCTTATACACATCTGAGACCACCTTATATAAAGCATAGTACGCATATGTCACCACAAAACAGAATATGTGCAACACGCTTGTTTTAAAAATTATATTAAAAAAAGCCTATGTAGTCATATTCACAATTATGTTTACCAACTACCTCAAAATTGCATCATTTATATACATAGCCTGATGCGCATAAGACCAATCTAAAAATTACAGATACCTGATATCCCTTTGACCATTTTAGGGCAAAATGCAACACGTTTGTTTCAGAAGTAGAAAAACACATCGAAATTCTCCACAGAAAACATGCGTCAATTCCTGTGTCTCATTAGATCGCACTAATACCCCATGAATTACTACTGTATGCAAGGTCCACCAATACTTACCACAAAATTCAATTGCAATATGTGAGCCCATTATTCCAAAGTTTGTCCTTGGCACTGTTCACAACAAATCCTTTGAAGAAAGAAAGAAAAATAGATGTCCCATAAATACTCAGAATTTGAATATTTAGGCTGCCCATATCCCTTTACAAAATGTCAGGGAACATTATTTTGTAGCTATCTGAGCAAAGACTTTATATCTTTGGCCAAAAGACTGGTAGTCACGACGGCCATCAGAATCTTTTTTTTTCCAATTGCATTCAAAGTGCCACGTTTCTGGATGCACTCGTAAGGTCACATGTTTGTTATCCAAAGTGGAGGGGAAAGAAAAGCCAAGGAAAAAAGTATTTCAGAAAGTTTTTAAGAAAGGGTATTTCTATAGAAAAAAAATCCTGTATATTTCATTCGCACCTGCTAATTATTTTCGTAAAGGAGAGCAATGAGTTGTACTTTGCAAAGAGATCCAATTCTACTGCTTCGTATGAAACCAAAATGATTAAAATTTGCATAGGAAATATGGTTCTTCTCATATGATAAATCCAGACATGACTATATCGTAAAGCATTTCTTTAAGAGTCCAAGAGATATCCAGTAAGGGGAATACGTTCCCTTCCCAAATCAAACAAACTCTCTCCAAAGATCGATTAGTCATTTTTTTAGAGGATAAATTGCAACTTTTAGGGCACACACATTATACAAAGTGCATCACTGACCAAAAGAATCCCACCAAAAGTAAACCGTGGCTGTGAAAAAGGGACCGGTTACAAATACAATCCCTACAGTGTACAGTAATTGCTTATGCGTTCGAATCACATGCATAGTTGCCCCAATTCTGTATAGTGATTGTTTATGCGTTTGAAGCAAACACATTATTGCCCCAATTAGCATAGTTTGCGCAAGACGTCCAAAGTCCAAATCCAAAACTCAGTATCTTAATCAAAACAGGCAAGTAGATCAAGTAGCTTAAATAAACCACGTCTACTCGCATGTTCCCTTACCTCCATATATTTGGACCGGATGAGCCACAAGCAATGCCACGCGTGTATACATCAAAACTGAACTGTCGTTGGAACACCATTTAAATACTCACGGCGCGGGAAGCTGAATACATTTCAGCTGTCTCTATTTAGGCAAAAGGTCCATTCCGAAATGGTGAAAGTGTCAGCCGTATTGTACAAGGCCCCAGATTGGCAGTTGTCGCAAAGTTTTTGGGGGTGGTGATCTGGTGTGTACAACTATGTCTTTGATATTGGCAGTTCGTTTGAATGCAAACCGTGGGGTAGCTGGTGACCTATTTCCTGGGTATAAAATGGGCCAGTGCTTCTTAATGATCTTTTTTATGTTATTCGACTGGGGAGTAAAAGATGTAACACAAGTGATGACATTGGTAGGGGCCCGTTCACGTGCTTCCAAGAGACCCTCTCTATTATTGTTTCTCGCCCTTTTGTAGGCCTTTTGCACCACATCTTTGGGATAGTTTCTAGCCACAAGGTCTGAACTCAGAGACTGGGCCTGTTGTTTGTAGTCGCCAATGGTGCTGCAGTTGCGACGCAGTCGTAGGAACTTCCTAAGGGGAGGTTATCTCGCAGGTGCTTAGGATGGTGGCTTTCGTATCTGAGCAAGCTATTGCTGTCTGTGGGTTTCTTGTATGTCTTGGTAGTAAGTCTACCTTCATTGAGTGAAATAGAAAGGTCTAAGAAGGGTATATCTGTGGTTGAAAGGTTTTTGCTGAATCTTAGAAAACGATCAAGTGTGTTGACCCACTCACAGAACTCCGAACAGGTGTCTAGTGTACCTTGCCACAGAATCAGTATATCATCAATATACCTCCGCTAGATTAGGATGTTGGTTTTGTAGGGGTTGCTCTCTCTCTAGATGTACTTATTTTCAAAATCGGCCATATAGAGGCAGGCCAGGCTGGGGGCAAAGGTACTACCTATCGAAGTGCCCTGCGTTTGGTGGTACAACTAGTCTTCAAATTGAAAGTAGTTCTCCTTGAGGGCCAGGGCCGCACATTCCATGATGAAGCTGACTGGGGTAGGGGAGGGGCTTCGTCTCTAAGGATAGTCTCTATTACCTCTAGGGTTGCATCCTGGGGTATGTTCGTGTAAATGGCCTTTACGTCTAAGGTGACTAGGAGGTCGACGGAGATGTCCTCACCCAAACCCTCTAGAAGGTTAAGAACTGCAGTGGTATCTTTAAGGAAAGATGGAGTCCTGGTTACCAATGGTTGCAGGAGATGGTCACAGAATTGTGACAGGGGTTCCAATATGGACCCAGTCCCTGACACTATGGGTCTCCCTGGTGGTGGTCTGGTTTCTTTGTGAATCCTTGGTAGAGTATAGAAGTAAGGGTTCTTAGGGTGATCACTGATCAGGAATGCAGGCTTCTTTTTGCTGAATCAGCCCTGTGCTTCTGCCACAAACACCATGGATGCTATGTGGTTGCTGAGTTGCCCTGTGGGGTCCTCCCTAATCGGGGTGTAGTGGTCACTGTTAGACAGTTGGCGTTTGCATTCCTGATTGTAGTCCGTAGTGTTCTGGATGACGATAGCCCCTCCTTTATCTGCTGGTTTGACCGTGATGGAGGTGTCGTTTCCAAGGTTTTCTAATGGCTGCAGTCTCTTCTTTGGACATGTTGAAAAATGGATTCTTGTGTGGACACTTCTCCACATCCTTGAGGACAGCCTGTTCGAAGGTTAGGACCTCAGGGGGAATCATCCCCGATGTGGTAGTGAAGGTAGAGGGATTGTGGAGGCCGGAATCGGGGGTGTCCACAAATGGTTTGTCCAGGAAGAATGCATGCAGGCGGATCTTCCTGAAGAAGCGGTGTAGTTATTGAGCGGTGTTGAAGTTGTCTTCTTTGGGTGTGGGGACAAAGCCCAAGCCCCTGCGTAGGATGCTTGCTTCCATCTCTGTCAAAGCTCTCATTGACAGATTGACAATCAACTTCTCTTGTTTGCCGTTTGGCTCCTCATCTGTCGGGAGGTCTCCGTCTGCGGTTCTTGCCACTGGACGTGTTTCTGCTGTGTGCCTCTTCTTCTACCTCTCCCTCTGCCCCAGCTTCTGCCTAAAAAAGGAGGGGGGTAGTAAGGTTGTGGAAAGGTGGTCCCGGTGAGTACATCTTGTATGAGTGCCAACCCGCTGGGTGGCCCTGATAAGCTGGTACCACATACCCCATCAAAGGTGGTAGTTGGTGGTTCCTCCATGTGTCATCATTACCTCTGCTTCCGGTACTGGAGTTGCTGCTAGTTGATGAGTATCGTGTGCGGGACGAAGTACTTTCATCAGATGACAGGTCCCCGCCTCCGACGTAGTCTTCTTTCAAGTAGGGGTAGACTTTCTCTTTGTTGAACTTCTTGATGTCCTTCTGTAACTTGTTAATCTTTTGTTTCAGTAGGTACTCCCTATTCTCATTGACGTCGTTGTTGATTTCAGACAGTTTGTTCTTTTACACGTTTATCTGTATGGTCGCCTTGAGGGCGTTCTCTGCCATGGTTATCTTAATAAGGAGGTGATCTACCAGACGTTTGGCAGTGTTGATGATGAGGATTAACCAATCCCTGGTGCACTTCTAGGCTACCAGGGACCACTCCCTCCTGAAGACCATATCTTCTAGAAAGATGCATGGCATGTTGTTCACAATGAGGCCACTTGGTGCGATATTGGCTCGTAGGTACTCTGTCATAAGAAGTCCGTGTAGTGTAATTTTGATGTACAATCTCCTCATGGTGGTCCAGTCCTTCAGTTGGTTGGTTCCTGAGGTGGACCCTTCTGCTCCCAAGAGTGGTGAGGCTCTTTCTTTCACTTACACCGCTACCAGAACTCCCATTGGTTCGCCCTGGTACCTCTCTCCTTTCCCCCCCACCCCGGCTTCCCCCCACTGCATTACTTTACCGCTCTATTATGTTACAGGTACAGCTCCTCTCGCCATTTAGCGAGTACTTTCGACATCACGGTTGGGGCCAATAGACACCCCCTTCTAGGCCACGACTTTCTAGTCTGTTTTTTACTCATAGCAAAGGAACCCAGCGAATAAAATAATTTTGGGAGATTCCTGTACCTATTTTTAAATCACACTCACATTCTCCCACTTCTACTCACTACACATATGTTATTATGTTACAGGTACAGCTCCTCTCGCCATTTAGCGAGTACTTTGGACATCATGGTTGGGGCCAAGAGACACATCCTTCTAGGTGAATCATTCTATACCCTTCACTCTCCTGGGCTGGCTTGAAAGGGACACATGCTGAGGTATACTCCTGCGACGGAACACCACCATCCACCACAGCAGGACAGCCTACTATTACTGGACACATAGCTTCGTGGCACAGCCACCGCATTACTGACAACATGCATGACTGTTTGACGTGTGGAATTGCATGCACTTGGACTTTCTGTCCAGTTTTTGATTTTGCACTAATGTTTTTATATCATGTCCTGCGCAGGTACCCCTTCCCCTATCTTTCCCCTTGCCGGGCACTCGAGTCTCCCGACTATCTGTAACTGTGGTTGTCTAACCATTTTTTTACTTGTTCTTTCTACCCTCCATGTGTTTTTCCAGAAGGTATAGATCACTTTACCTCTTTTCAATACATTTTTCACTTTCAAACAGGACTACAGCACAAGTCCAGACTATACGGGACGTGACCTCTCTTTACACATACCCATTCCATCCCCTTAGAGAAAATAAGGATCCCCCAGGCCTGATGAAATGCCTAGATCCGCTTGGACAACATAGGGCATGAATCATGTCGACCTCCTGCACACTTTATACATCACCCTGAGCTGAAGCGGGTATAATTTTCCCTCCTCAGCCACGACTCTCTAGTCTGTTTCTTACTCATAGCAAAGGAACCCAGCGAATAAAATAATTTTGGGAGATTCCTGTACCTATTTTTAAATCACACTCACATTCTCCCACTTCTACTCACTACACATACGCCCCAATATTATCTTTTAGCCTCAAGTCGGCAACCAGAGAAGACCTCCAGCACAGAGCCCCCCTGTGGGGCCCAGTGGGCATTGCAGTGCCGGCCCAACGAGGAGCTGCCCAATGATGAAGCATGACACCCTCCGGGGTGTGTGAGGGCCCTTGCTCCTAATTGGAGCTATTCCTTTTTCGCTCTCTTTTCTGCTTATTAACAACTGGTTTCATCAAATAGATCCCCCCTCTCTTTCTCCTTCCCCACATTCCACTTAGGAATGGCATACCTTGCTTTCTTCATAGTTTTAAAATTTGCCTCAGATGGTGTGTATAAACATACGTAATATGTAATGTTCTTGTAAAAGTTTGGTTTGTCTACCTTAGTCTATGTTTTGTGTGTTTTTAATATCCCTGAAAAAGTCCCTATGTTAAGGGACGAAACGCGTTGGTTGTGTCTATGTTTGTTTCTTCTATGGAATCAAGTGAAATAAAGAATGAATACTAAGAACACACACAGCTCATAATCCGTTTCATTTGCATGTCTAATACATATTGTTAATTTGACTTTTGACTTATTGTGGCTATTGAACCTAATGTGATTGAATTCAATGTGACTGATTTCTCTCTGGGAATCTTTTCTAATTAAGTGCTTCTCTCCTCCATTTTTTTCTAAGGTAAATCACGTCATCGACTCCAGTAACTTTCCACGTTCCAGCACAAATTGGCTACTGGCACCACCTTTCCCATATCGATAAGTTGCTATGTCATTCATCCTTGGCCATTCCTCTCCTCTTCCATGAGAACCCCCCTCCTTACTCGTTATCCCATTTCTCCTTGCCAAATTGCATCTTCAAATACCACGTTATATCACTGACATACAAAGCCTTCCCTTACTAACAAATGAAGCCTTGTCTGCACCTGCAATAGAAACAAAAACAAGAGCAAACACTTTCTACGTTAGAGGCTAAATACAAATTAGATGTTAGACTTCAACATGAGCTTGTGCTGAAAACTGTTCTCGGGGCCTAAAAATCATGTCAACTTAATAGTACACACGGTTACAAATGCATGTATATTTCTAAGCACATAGCAAATGCAGTTTCTTAATGCATGAATAAATTGCAAAAGATTACGAAAAAGATGTTATTTCAAAGTATACCAATATGAATATATAATTTCAAGTTACAGGTATAAATGCCTAAATATTAGTCTACACATACACTTTATTTCACCACCTTCACAATGAGACACGTCTAAACTTTAACTTACCTTAGAATATTAATATCTAAGTTTTGCAAAACTATTATTAGTCACATTTCTATGCACCACATTTACAAGTTTCATGTGGAGTACTTTAAATATACAATACCCCATCTTCTCTTAGTAACATTAGTCACACATAACATATTCAAGTGCTGACTACACAAGATTATGATGCACTCCTATGGTATTTATAGGACAAAATCAAAATTACGCTGCTCCACTCTCCTTCAGTGTTTCTTCTCTTGGGATTACATTTAGATCATTGTAATCCTTCTTTTGTTTAAGAAGTGAGTGCAAGATGGAGACTGGCTTAAGGCCAGAGAAAAGCAACTCGGAAACACCAGATGCCCACTCATTCATTCCCTCTGTTTCCTTAGTTTCCAGGTTCTCTTAGAGAGAACACACACAATATCCTAACAGTGTTGACTCCTGGATTTTGGACCTGCCTGCTGTCTTATAAGTACCACCCAACAGTGCTCTCCTGGAGTAAGGCAATGCTCACCATTACCCAAAACACATTTCACGAGGGAAATTGCCACAGTCTTGTTTGATACTTCATACTGCCAGCTCCCAAGAAAAGAAAACCGAAGCTGGCACTCACCATCAGTTTATAGAAGATCTGCACAGCGCAGACCCCACTAAGGTACATCTTGAGCAGGAAGCTATGTGCTATGACTATGTCATAGTCATATGCCCTGCCACCATACCGTGCTGCTCCAGGTGACCTTCAACGTCATGGAAGCCACCCTCCAGCCAAAAGGGCCCAGAGGCATGTGGATAGAGCATCAAGATGCCCACTCTACCCCCACCTCAGAGACCAGAGTAGGGCTGCTGAACAAATTACAAACTGTAAATTCAGCTGAGGTGAGTGGTGACTGTGCAAAGCAAGCACATTCTTTTCTATGCCAATTTCACATTTCTTTTACTTTCCCCCAAAACCACTTGACGCCCCACCATGTTGTTTCCCAGTACCTAGTAGCCTTTACAAGCATGATATAAGTACAGGTAGCTCACCTGTCAAGAAGCTTCTGGATGATAAGACCAGCATCCCTGGGCATCATGTGTTGTCCCCTGACATTAAAGTACAATGCTGAGGCACAGCATCGTATTGGCCTTTGCACAAGCTGGGAAGGGTCTGTTTAGTCCTAGAGCATGCCATTGTGCCTATGATGGTATAAACGAATTCAGCCATCTGCCCCATCTGTAGCTATTTCTGTTCACCGTACTGTAGATCACTAAATCATGACATAGAGATTTTTCATGAGACCAGTAGACCACAAAGAAGCAGAAAAGCAAATCTTTGCAAGTTCATAACTCTGGACTCTGAGACTTTTAAATATATGATTTTACCATGTTTGGGTCCTCTTATCTTGCTTTAATGGGTTGCTCTAACTAGAAATAAATCATTTTTGTTCAATTAATGGTGTTTGTGACTGGTTGGTGACTGTAGTGTTGTGCCAGAATTAGTGCAACTTTGGCCAGAGTATACTTTTCATTCAATTATGGAAAGTCCTGAGTCTGTGATCAGTTAGTACCCACAATCAGTGTTTTTTGTGTGCAACTTAGTTGCCCAGGTCTACAAATGTACTTCCTTGTCCTATTTGTTGCTTAAATGATTTGTGTGCTTTGCTTTGTTTAACCACCATGACCCTGATTACAAGTTAGGGGGAGCAAAACTAACATCAATGATTCTGCTCCACTCGATAACAAGTGGGCTTGTGTTCCCCTGAAAGTGGCTTAGAAAATCACGTGGCTGTCACATTAGCCAAGCGTCTGTCCCCATCCCTGCTAATTTCCTCCTTTTGCCAGCCCTGCCAGAGCATGTTTTTCCATTTCTCCCTTACCTACTCCACCCTCTCCCTCCACCTAGCACAACTCCCTCCTAGCTTTCTTTTGAAACCTGCTCAGAGCAGATGGCAGAGAATTGTAGTATTAAGGGATAGTAAGTAGTTTTAGCGTTCAGAGAAGGGTGGCATTAAGTGGTATTAAGCGGCTGTTTGGGTTCAGTGAAAGGCAGCATTAATGGGTAGTAAAGGGCATTTTAGGCTTCAGAATAAAGGTAGTGTTAATTGTAGGACGATGGAGTATTGTGGTGATGCTGGTTAGGCTTCACCATGTAATGTAGTCACAAACCCCAAAGATGGTCCTTGGATTCACTCTAATAAATCCTTAGCTCAGTCCTGGTAGCGTGGCAAAGAGCAGTCAGGCTTAACTAGCGGAACATGTGTTAAGCATTCCAAAGTACCAACATAGACGATAAGTAACTGACACGACTCAAGATAAATCCAACACCAATGTATAAAGATAGAGCGTATTTTTATCTTAATTTAGACACCAACATGAACAGAATAGCATACATATAACCAGAGTTATAGATTTTTGAAGCAATTTAAAATCAGTGCAAAATAATACAGTGAAACGTTACCATTGCGGTTAATGGGAAAAAAACACCGATGATAATCGGTCACTTGCAGGTTGAGTTGCGTGGTACCCTTGCAGGGTGATGCGGGTCCCAGGACTAAGCCATGACAGTCAGTTCAACTTTACCTGGCCCATGGAGCCCAGGTGTAGAGTTGTCCTGGCTGTCCCTGGTGCTGAATGGGTGCCGCAGGAGAGCTGCTTTTACCACTGGATCGGTGCTGCAGGGAAAAAGATACAAAAACACCACTGCGAGGTGGTTGATGATGTCGGTTGAAGGTTGGATGGAGTTCCCTCTCGGTGCAGCGTCGAGTGAAGGGGTTGATTGCTGGACTGGTGACCAACAAGCCTTGGCAGTGGTAAGTGGAGCAGAAAGTTACTTCGGCATCCGGTGGTCCCGGGGAACACAGTAGCTGCCTGTAACGTGGAAATCAGGACTACAGTCCCCACAATGCACTAGACCATCTGGATTTGGGCGATCCCTTAGATGGCCCGATGCCCGTGATTCACCAGATCTGGAGCATTGTTTTACCTGCAGTTTGCAGGGGACTAGTGCCACTAGTCCAGGGTAGTCTGAGGGTGCTTCAGGCTTCCACAGGGCTCCCTCTGTCTATGGGAACTGAGAGATAGCCTAGGACAAGTCTCGATCAGGCAGTTCCAGGAGTGCTGCCAGAAGTGCAGGGTATCCCTCTTTTGCTTTGTGCAAGTCCTGTTGTCGCAAACACAGGTCTTTCTTCTGTCCTCTTTGATGCAGGGTGTTCAGAACTGAGGTTCTGGTATCAGGGGTGTTCCTTAAATCCTAGATTTGGGGGAGTTAGGGGTGTGGGAGCAAGTAGCCAATGGGCAGCTAGTCTCTGCAGCTAGTCCGCCCCTGTGATGACCACATCCAGGGGTGTGGGTCACCTTTTCTACCCAGAACCCTCTATTTTGCCACTTCTAAAAATGGCACAGCCCTTCTTTCAGTGCAGTGTACAGAATGGCTTTCCCACCCTGGAGTTGTGGCTAGCCTTATGACATATCATGACGTAACATAACAACATATAACACATAACCTAACATAAACTAACATAACATGTGTATTTGTAAAGTGCACGTTCACCTAAGGGTATCCTGGTGCTGAATAACAGATGTTTATGGTTACCCAACTCAATGGTACTCATTTTATCAACCTAAGTAGGATGAAAGGCTGAGTGGACTCGTCAGGATTTGAACCTGTAACCATGAGGTCGAACACAGGCCCCTACAGTGGACGCATTAGTCCACTAAGCCACAGACCTGGCTCTTGGGGTGTACATTTCCTTGACAAGCTCATTTTCAGCCTGCTCGGTTGCAAATCTGCCTGGGACAGGGGGAGGGCTGTCTCCTCCTCTGGGAGTCAGCCCTGATGCATATCAGAGGCAGTGCAGCCTTTGAAGCTCACCACCCTGATGTGTCACTTCACTAGTCTGCCTGGGGGGGAGTAGGTGTGACCTCCTTCCTGCCCAGGCCCTTGTTTCTGAATCCTGGGAGTGATCACACTGCCTGGCAGGAGGTCAGAATCATGTATTGGCGGCAGCAAACGCAGGAAGTGCAGGCTTGCCAGGCAGAGCAAGAGAAGCTGGGACAACCAGGGGCCGTATTACACAAAGTGCCCTGCGGGCGCAATGGGCGTTTGTTCCTACTTTGTGCGCCCCCGGGGCACTTTGGTATTACAGAAGGGGCAGCAGAAGCTTGTGCAGCCCCTTCTGTAATACCGACAGCGATGGCGCACTTAAAGCGCCAGTGCCATCTTCAGTGAGCATTCCCTCATTTGCATGGGGGCATGCCTCATGCAAATGAGGGAGTCCCTTTGCCTCTGAGTCTGCGCCGTATTACAGACGCAGGCACAGAGGCAAAGAAGCTCTCAAGAGGCGTACTGACTGTTCCACCTAAAATGTGGCGCACTGTCAGTGCCCCCCCCTGAGAGCAGCCCTCAGGAGGGGGCAAAGGGGGTCCTATGGAACATCCAGACATCCCCTTGCAGGCGGGTGCAGTCACTGACTGCACCCACCTGTCATTTTCGCATTTTCCATAATTACGCTGGGCAGACCTTTTTAAAGGTGCGCCCAGCACAATGAAGGAGAATGCGCTGCATGTATAATGTGAGCCCAGGTGGGCAACCTCTAAGGTAACCACCTGGGTACATGCCACATTGCCCTTGACATGAGATTCGTGTCATGGATGAGAAGGCATGTTGTTTGATACCAAACTTGACATACCTCAGGTTTGCCCATGTTATCCTACGGGCCGCCTATCACTTATAGTGTCCTTTAATGGTAAAGGGCTCTATAGGGTCATATAAGCTTGCACTTACATGTCCACACCTTTGATATAATGCACCATGCCTTCTGGGCTTTAGGAGGTCTTCCTTAGTGGTTACTGGCATATATCAATGATACTGTAATGATTTTGCTACACACAGTAAGGGTAAAGTTGAGTCTAAGCAGTTTGCAATGGCAGGCCTTCTGTCAGTTGATTTGGGTCACTCAAAGTGGTACAAATAGTGCAGCAAGTCCTGGGGACCCCTTTACCACCCATGCCCTGGGTAACACTGGTACCATATACTAGGGACTTATAAGGGGCATAAAGTCCCTGTCAATTGCGATTGCCAATTTACACATAACAGTTTTAGGGAGAGTGCACTGGCACTGGGGCCTTGGGCCTAGGAAGCAGGCTCAAAGTAATAATAATCAGCACTGGAGCAAAAAGTGGGGGGTTGACTATACAAAAAGTGCACTTTCCTTTATGAATTGAACAGTGAAGGGGTTTCAGGGTTTAGGGAAGGGTAGTGTTAAGGGTAGTTAGAGTTTGGTTGCATTCAGGAATTGATGGCTTTAAGAGGTAGTAGAGGCTTTTAGGGTTTAAGGAAAGGTAGCATGAAGGGGTATTTTGGGGTTTTAAGGGTTTAGAGATGGGAAGCGTAAAGGGGTACTAAGAGATTATTAGGGTGTTGTTAGATAAGTTAAAGGACGCATATAATAAAAATAACTTTTAAACTTAACATTTTTGGAATTGGTATAGGTAATAATGAAGAATACAACATTATTACTGTGACAATTTCAATTCATGTAGGGAACATTTCAAAAGTCGACTTTATGTACATACAAACATACATTTGACACATTATGAAAAAATTGCAATTGTGGAAATTGCTGTGTGAAATAATTGGGACGTTATCTCAATTGGACAACTTCACTAATTAATGTTAGCCCATATCTGTGGGGGTCCTTTCATGACTCTCACTGATTGGCCAGTGTTGATTTCTCAGACGATCATGTTGTTAATTTTGGATGGCCAACCCTACGATGTGCACAGCAGGGTCCATAGGGCCTGAAGGCAGGCCAGGCCCCACAGCCAACCCTCACAGGCAGACAAACCTCCCCCACCCACATCAAATACTCACCCTATATATAACACCCTATAAATAAAGCATATCTATCATCTTTCTCCAAAATTTACTAATAATTTTTATCAACACTATATTTCAATAATGACCTTTAATAAAGTTTTATTGAACTATACGTCTGTGACTCTCTTTTTACACAGTTTTATTATATTTTTTGGGGTGAAAATGTGAAAATAAATAGTCAGAGATATATTATTTTTTGCTTTAAGAAAAATAAAAGAAATATATCTCAGTTAAATTTTTTTGGGGCGTCACATTTTAGACCCCAAAACATACAGTGCTAAATATACCAGCATAAATTGCATGAATTTTATATGATATATCTTTAACACATAAGATTCAACAAGCAGTGCCACCCAGCTATAGAGCAAAAGCTCCTGCATGGGAAATGCTTTAGAAGAGAGTGGTAAGTTATCCTGGGGTTCAATGACCCAGGAGAGTTATGTTTTTTTTCTAGTAGTGCTGGGGGGCTGCAGATCATTCTACAGCCCTCCACTACTTTAAAAAAATGTGGTGATTTCCATGCCCCTTCTAGGGACATTACCCCAAAAAAAAAAAATATATATATTCACTGAAAAAAACAAAGGTTACAGAGACGTTATAGTTAGGATAACATTTCACGTGTACAAAGATAGAGAAATTCAACAGTTAACTATAACTCGCGCCCCCGCAATGCACTGCTTATGACCTCACATATTACATCACTCATGACATGGTCAGTGACATCACTCATGACATCTCAAATGACATCACTGATGACATCATCCACAGAATCCCTTATGCACCCACTCACACTCCAATATAACCTTTCATGCACCCAGTCCAACTTCCACACTACCTTTCTCAAAAAGATTGACACACCCATACCAGTACTTACACACCCACACCAGTGCATACACCCTCACTCACTGATTCATAGGTCTACACACACATCCACTCAGTCACCCATACAGCCACTCATACACTAACTCACTCACTAATACAGCCACTGATATATTCACTCATACATCCATATAGCTGCATACAGACCTACTCACTCACCCATAGTCAATCACGCAGCCACTTACTCACCTATAAAGTTATACACACACACTCACTTATTCATACAGATACTTACACATACTCACCTATACAGTCATTGACACAAGCACATACTTACCCATACAGCCACTCTCACAATCACTCACTCTCACATACAGTCACTCATATACTCAAAAATGTACCTATACTGCCTTTCACATATGCAATTACTCACCCATATACCACTGACACATCTATTCACTCACCGACATAGCCATACGCACACTCAGTCACCCATATAGCCTCTCACAGATGCACTCACTAACCCATACAGCCACTGACTCACCCATACACTCATCCATTCAGGCAGTCGCACACCCCCTCACCCACCCACACAGACACTCATACAGGTACCCAGACAACCAATCAATCACCCATACAGCCACTCACATACCCAATCACCAACACATACAGCCTCTTAGACACCAACTGACAGACTGATACAGACATTCACACAACCTAGTCACTCACCCATACATTCACTGAGACACCTAATCATTCACTTATACAGTCAGTCACGCACCCACTGAATCATCCATATAGGCACTAATGCACTCACTGATTCACCAATACACCTTGGGGTATATATAGTTAACATTCATAAACTTTTTAAAAACACTCACAGTCACTGGAGGATGTCATTTGAGATGTCATCAGTGATATCATCAGTGATGTCACTGACCATGTCTTCAGTGAATTAATATGTGAGGTCATAAGCAGTGCATTGAGGGGGCGCGAGAGTTATAGTTAACTGTAACTTATGAATTTCTCTGGTTTTGTATGAGTGAAATGTTTGTCTAACTATAACGTCTCTGTAACCTTTGTTTCTTTCAGTGAATTTCTATGGTTTTTTAAAATTCTATATCCTAACTTAAACATCCCTGTAACCGTTGGTATTTTTCAGTGAATTTCTAAGGTTTTTTTAAATGCTAATTTCTAACTATAACATCCCCGTAACCTTTGCTTTTTTTTTGTGAATTTCTAAAGTTTTTTCAAATTCTATTTCATAACTATAATGTCCCTGTATTTTTTTTTTCTATAATTAGATATTGAACATTACATCTGCATGGTGCACCACTTATTGTTGTATTTGTCATTCTATTTATTTAAACAGTACATTAATGATCGTATTTCAAGATAGTTTTGATTTTCACAATGATGTTGTGATTGCCAAGGACACTCAAAGTGTAAAACACATGTACAAATATTACAATATTTTGCTCATTAGGGTTTATTTCTGTATTGTCTAAACTCATATTTTTCTAGTGAGTTTCTTTAAAAGTCATCTCAAAAACCTAATTTCCATGTTTGCGGTGATGCCGGGAGTCGCAATGACGTCCGTCCCCGTGACCACTGCGAATACGTCATGGAAATGCAAAGCAAAAGCAGGAAATTAATAGCCACCACCACATTCAAAATAGATAACTATATAATTGATTCTGACTGGGTATGTGAGTGGGTATGTGAGTGTCTGAGGGGGTATGTGAATGGGTACATGAAGCTGTGAGTGGATCTATGAGTGGGTGCATAAGTGTCTGAGTGTGTCTATCAGTGGGTGTGTGAGTGGAAGCATAAGTGTCTTAGTTCGTCTGTGAGTCAGTGCGTGAGTGTCTGAGTGGGGAAGTGAGTGGGCGCATGAGTCTCTTAGTGCATCTGTAAGAGGGTGCATGAGCCTATACATGCTTATATGAGTACACACATGGGCCATTGAGTGAGTTTGTGAGTGGGTGCATTAGTGTCTGAGTGGGTATGTGAGTGTCTGAATGAAATATGTGAGTAAGTACAACTGTGGCACCTCGCACAGGGAAGAGGAGTGGTGGGCAGTGGAAGTCAACAGATAAGTAATATTAAATAAATAAATAAAACGACTTACTATGCATCACAGCGCGAGCGCAAAGTAAGTGGTTGCATTTATTATATATATATATATTTGGCGGACTAGCTTGATGGCAATAAAGAATACTATGCACTGACTTGGGTCTACGCTCGTTTAATTCTTGGAAGGAAACTACAAGCGAGAACATTATATATATATATATATATAAATATCCTGAACTGGTGGGCGGATTGTGTAGGACACCTGCCACAGGTGCCCTGACAATTCTGGAAGGGGTTACCGCTCCAGGTGGGAGGGTACAAAGCCCCAGGGAGGAGGACCAGGGGTGGGAAAGCCCACCCCAGCCGCCAGGTACAGACCCTGGGCTGGTGGGTCAGTGTCAGGATTTCATCCCTGACCTGACGAGAGGGAGAGTGGACAAAAGGTGCCAGGCACCTGGGATTACCGTGCCACACTCTCTGAAGCCATAGGTTAGAGAGCCCTGAGAGGCATAAGGCCTGGGTCTCATCACTGACAACGGTCAGTAGCCACTGTGGCTTGTTGTCCTGGTGGACAGAGTGGCCCTGGGGGGGACAGGAGTCACACCCCGGGGGTGGACTGGGCCACACCACTGTTTTGGCCATGTGGGTACTGTCTGCCTGCTGGGACACATCTGTGAGCAAGCTAAGGTTAGGTGCTGCACAGATGGGGTCCACAGGTGAGAAGAAGGGTTCCCCATGGGTTAGCTTAGTGGGCCCTGAGAGTATGGATAGAGGGATCCAACTGGGTTCAGGGAGGCATAGAACGGGGATAGACCCCTTGTTATCTCCCCAAGCAGGTAAGCCCATCAAGGTATGGATTGGTCTAGCCCTGGCTTTAGGCTGGCAGAGGGTTGTGTTGGAAATGGCCCTTTTTGCAGGGTCATCCCAGAACTTTTTGCCTTCCTTCTGTATTTTCTTCTGACTTGTTGTTGGTGGTTTTATGACTCTGGGCACTTTACCCCTGCTGATCAGTGCTAAAGTGCATATGCTCTCCCTTTAAATTGTTATTATGCATTGGTGTTTCCATGATTGGCATATTTGATTTACTGGTAAGCCCCTAGTAAAGTGCACCGAGTGTGCCAGGGACTGTAAATCAAATGCTACTAGTGGGCCTGCAGTACTGATTCTGCCACCCACATGAGTAGCACTGAAAAGGTATCTCAGACCTGCCACTGCAGGGTCTGCACGCAGTTTGTAACTGCCATGTCGACCTGGCAAGTGCACCCACTTGCCAGGCCCTAACCGTCCCTTTTCTTACATATGGGATACCCCTAAGATAGGCCCAAGGTACCCCTGTGGGCAAGGTGCTGTGTATGTTAAAGGTAGGACATGTACTGGTGTGTGTGACATGTCCTGGTGGTGAAATACAGTGTATTCCATTTTTCACCACTGCAAGGCTATCTGTCAGATAGAAAAGAATGGGAGTTTTACTTATAACATCTTAGAAGCATAACTTCCCATTAGGGCAAGATAGAGAAATGGAGTTTAGTATGCCTGGACTCAGAATGTAAAAATGTATCTTTTAGTAAAGATGATTTTTATGTTCTGTGTTTGAAAATACTAGGTAGGTATTTTCTTGCTTAGCCATCCTGTGTTCCTCTGCTGGTTTGTGTATTGACTGTCTGGCTTTCGAGTGACAGGGGCTGGGGTGGTGCATTCTCTCAGTCAGCCACCGGGAGGGGCGGGGGGTTGATGTGTGTCCTGCCTTTCCTGAAGGAGTCGGGCTGGGCTGAACAGACCTGGGCTGCATTCAGAGTAGGGGAGGAGTTCTCATAGCACCTGAATAGGCCTGGTCTGCGTTTAGAGGAGAGGGAGGAGATTTCCTTGCACCTGAATGGGCCTGGTCTGCCTTGAACAATGCTATCTCCACCTCCTGCCAGGAAGCTGGGCCAGAGAGGACCAAACTGGTTTGGACTAAGCAAAGACACTCTCTGCCTGAGAGAACAAAGGAATTTTAAGTCTTAATATTGGGGCCCAGACCCCAGGATTTTAGAACTCGCTGGAATCAAGGAACCAGCCAAGAAGAAGAGCTGGAAGAGCTGCCAGGAGGAGTACTATCCCTTTGCTGTGTTGTTGCCTTGTTGGGTTGGCCTGCAGTGGCTGCTTCTGCCTTGGGCAGTGAAAGGACTGGACTGAACTTTCTTTTACTTGTGCTGAGTATCTCCAAGGGCTTGAAGTAGAGCTTGCCTCCTGTTCTGAAGTCTCACCAACCTCTCGGTACCGCTTCTGGAACCACTGTTTCAGTTGCCACAGAGAAGGGAAACTCAACCGACTCCGTCGCTGGCTCTGTGTCCAGATGGCACCGCAGAAGGCACCGTCCACATCTCGCACCGCAACCCTGGTCTCACCGATGATGATAACAACCGCTGCCGCTGCCACTGAACCGCTGCTTGCACCTTGACCTGTGGGCACCGCCTCGCCTCACTTCACCATCATGGTCTCACCGACACCGTTGCTGCTGCTGACTTCGACACCCATAAACACATTGTGGCTGGGGGCACCGCTCATAAGTTCCCCCACAGCAGTCTGGGCCGACCAACGCCAGCTCCCGCTAACCGGCTCTGTCGCTTGCACTGCAACCTGCCAGCACCGCATCGAGCACCGCCTCGCCCTGCACCGTAAGCCTTTGTCTCACCGACGCTGTCTGGACGATCGTCACCGAGCCGCTGCATGCACCGCATCGTGAGGGCACCGCACCCTGCACTGCTTCCATTTTGCAACGCAACTGCAACAGTTGCCACGACCGGCTCGCACCAACGTGCCAGCCGCATTGAGAAAGGTACTGTTCACCAGTCTGTCCACGCCTTTCGCTGGCCTGTACCGACGCGGTTGGCTGGAACTGTTAGACTCTGTTGTTTTCAGCCTCACAGTAGCCCCGGATGGAGCTACCGACTCGTAGAAACTGTGTTTTTAAGCTATTTCTGCAAAGTATAGATAAGTACTGTATGTTGGATTCTTATCATTTTGGTCTTGTTTATTGGATATATAAAAATATTAGATATTTTTCTAAACTGATGTGGTGTCCTTTTGTAGTGCTTTCACTGTACTACTGTTGGTTATGTTCAAATGCTTTACGCCCTGCCTCTGAGATAAGCCTGACTGCTCGTGCCAAGCTACCAAGGGGGTGAGCATATACATATACATAAATATATATATGTAAAAAAGAAGCAGAGAGCTCTGGGTAGTTCTCAAGTTCAGTTGGAAAGCAGCTCCTGTATAGAGCACCCTCAACACCAGCGACACTCTAAATCTGCTCTCCTCAAATGTCTGCTTTTCTATCAAAGTCTTTAAGCATAGGATTATTACAGTGCCATCCACGCCGAGTTAGAAAGGGACAAAGTCTTTTGCCATTTCTACAGCAAAGTCTTTAATCATAGGACTAGCGCAGTGCTGTCCATGCCGACCTTTAAAATGACAAGAGCCTTTTACCACTGCAGGCACAGTATTACAGCTTTGATTTGGTAAAATACCAACCAAGCCAACCTGAAATGAATAAAAGCAACCCCTGACACGTGTTTCATTCTCATTAGTGCTCTTCAGAGAGGTATAGCTTTGTCCAGACACAAGGGAGCACCCAGTATAAGTCAAAACAATACCCTTTCAGGCATAAAGTGACGCATAAATTATGCAAAAAAGAAGCAGAGAACTCTGGGTAGTTCTCAAGTTTAGGTGGAAAGCAGCTCCTGTATAGAGCACCCTCAACACCAGCGACACTCTAGATCTGCTCACCTAAAATGTCCGCTTTTCTATCAAAGTCTTTAAGCATAGGATTAGCACAGTGCCATCCACGCCAAGATGGAAAGGGACAAAATCTTTTGCCATTTCTACATATATATATATATATATATATATATATATATATATATATATATATATATATATACCTACTGGTGGTCGCCAGTAGGTAGTTATAGTTAGGACCTCGTTTCTATTCAAAAAGCGTTGTTTCTTTTGCCAATATCTTTGGCGCCGTTTGACGAATCCTTGCGAAATTTTCCCAAAAAAAAGGTTCATTGAGGTCAGCTCCTGTCTTGAAAGTTTCGGGGTGATTCGTCAAGCGGGTGCTGAGAAAAAAGGGGGGTCCCAAAACACGTTTTCCCCATGTTAATTTCCATAGGAAATTTTATTACAGGCTACAGCCCGAACTGCTGAACGGAATTACACCAAATTTCGAAAAAAGGTAGCTCTTGGTTCAGAAAGCGACCTTTTTTTTAAATGGTGTAAATCAACCCAGTAGTTGCTGAGAAATTTTAAAAATAAAAGTTTCGATATCTGAGCACCGAGGAGGGTTTGCGACCCCTCCCGAGCACGAGCTACACTCTGATTGGCTGCCAACACTCCAAACCAGAATGTGTTGGCAGCCATCTTGTGACTCGGTAACCGAGTCACAAGAAATCAGAAAAAAGAAGATGAAAATGAAGAAAAGGGGGCAGGGTAGAAACACCCTGACCCCCTAGGCCTGCTCAGGGCCCAAAAAAACATTTTTTTTTTTTAAACGGCAGAATTCGCGCTGGGGTTGCGAATCCTGCCGAGAAATTTAAAAAAAAAACGAAGCGCGGGCTCCCGCGCTTCGTTATCAAAAAGCCCCCGCGTGGGCCAGGTCCTGGGGGCAATCAGTGATTAATTTGCGGGGGCCCCGGGGGGCCCCCGCAGCCCTGGGGACCGCCACCTCCCCGGGACTTATTAATTTGAATGCGGGGGGCATGTGGCCCCCCGCAGCCCCGGGGACAGCCACCTCCCCGGGGCTTTGTTTATAAATGCGTGGAGGGGTCCCAACCCCCCCACGCTGCCCCGGGGACCACCACCTCCCCAGGGCATTCAAATTTAAAATGTGGGGGGGCCTCGCTGGCCCCCCCAAGCCCCAGGGACCGCCACCTTCCCGGGGCTGAGGTAAAAAAAAAAGTGTGTGGGGTGGCTCCTGCCCCTCCCCACAATGCCCCGGGGACCACCACCTCCCCGGGGCATTGAATATTTAAATGCGGGGGTCAGTTGCAGCCCCCCGGTCCTGGGGACCACCACCTCCCCGGGGCTATGCAAATGGATGGAGGGGGGCCGCGCGACCCCCCTCCTGGAGCCCTTGATGGCCCTGGGGACTGCCACCCCCCAGGGCCGGCTCCTGCAATGACCCGGGGTGCCCACCCCCGGGACATTGCTGTTTGCTATGGCAGGGCGGGAGCACGTCTCCCGCCCTGCCATAGCAAACTCTGCTTTGCTTCGTTGAAGCGAGAGCAGGGAAACCTGCTCTCACTTCAACGAAGCAAAGCAGATGATGGCTTTTGAGCAAGGGGAGCTCTACGTCAGCAGCTCCCCTTGCTCAAAAGCAATGCCGGCTCCTGCAGGAGGTGGGGAGCCGGCGGGACCGTGGGGGCATTGGGGCTCCCCCCACGGTCCCCAACGCAAAGGGCCGGCCCCGGGGGATGGGGTCCCCGGGGCCAGAAGTGGCCCGGGAGGGGGGCCACACGGCCCCCCTCCCTGATTAAAAAAATAATAATAATATAGAGGCAAAGCCCCGGGGGATGGGGTCCCCGGGGCCAATAATGGCCTCAGGAGGGGGGCCACGCAGCTCCCCTCCTTAAAAAAAAAGGATTAAATATGTGGCCATGCCCAAGGGGATGGGGTCCCTGGGGCCGAAATTGGCCTCGGGAGGGGGGCTACGCGGCCCCCTTCCCGTTTAAAAAAAAAAAATCTATAAAAACGGGTCAGGCCCTGGGGGATGGGGTCCCCAGGGCCCCAAATATTGTAAAAGAAGGGGGGCCACACAGCCTCCCTTCTAAAAAAAATTAAAAAGCCGGCATCTCGCCGGAGGCCCCTCCCCCTCCCTGCAGCACTCTGCAAATGCACCCCCTGGCACGTTCTAAGTTGGGGTATTAAGTCCCCTTCATTCCTGAGGGTCCCTGGGGGCCAACTAGCCCACCAGGTTCCTCCAGTATGCGCCACAGAGCTGCTTTGCAGAGAGGTGGTCCGAGGCCACGCCCCTTTTTACACCACTCTGCAAATGCGCCTCTTGGTGCACTGGTGGTGGGGCGATGAGGTCCTCTTGTGTCCTGAGGACCTCAGGACACAAGTGGACTTCATCCCCCGAGCAGCAGTGCGCCAGGAGCTGCGTTTGCAGAGTGGTGTAGAAAGGGGGCGTGGCCTCAGACCACCTCTCTGCAATGCAGCTCTGTGGCGCATACTGGAGGTACCTGGTGGGCTAGTTGGCCCCCAGGGACCCTCAAGAATGAAGGGGACTTAATACCCCAACTTAGAACGCGCCAGGAGGCGCGTTTGCAGAGTGGTGGGGAAAGGGGGCGTGGCCTTTGTCCACCTCTCAGCAATCCCACTGTGTGGGGCTTACTGGAGATAAGACGTAGGCTAGTTGGCACCTAAAGGACCCCTAGCAGCGAAGGGGACTTCAATCCCCATCCAAGAGCGCGCCAGGGAGCGCGTTTGCAGAGTGGTGGGCAAAGGGGGCATGGCCTGCTATGAGAACTTAGCAATCCTGCTGTGTGGGACTTACTGGAGGTAATAGGAGGGGTAGTTTGCCCCCAAGATTGTCATTGTGGGCCAACTACCCCTCTTGTTACCTGCAGTAAGTCCCACACAGTGGGATTGATAAGACGTCTAAGGAGGACATGCCCCCCTTTCTCCAACACTCTGCATACGTGCCTCCTGGCAGACTACGGGGGGGGATGAAGTCCAATTTACTCCGGAGGGACTTTGGGGGCAAAGAAGCCCTCTTGGTACCTCCTCTAAGTCCTATGCAGCGGAATTCCTGAGCGCTGGTCGGAGGCCCAGCACCCTTTCTCCACCACTCTGCAAACGTGACTACTACTTAAAGAAGCATCTTTCTGCACCTCTGACTTAGAGGTAGTTTTAATCCCCCTGCCCTATTATGTACTAGGGCCTTACAGAGGAGGTCATGCTAATCACAGGGGAACCCCAACGCATAGTGTTCCCTAGTGTATGTAGGTGTTTTCACTGTATTCTAAGTGTCTTTTAGCATAGCACTGCTCTAGGCCTGGTTAGTCAGAGTCAGTTACCACCAGTACCCGTCTGAAAAAGTTGTGGGCACAGGATGATTTTGCAACAAGGCCTCTTTCTGCTCCTCTGTTGGTTCTTTTTGCACATTTCTTGCTTCTTTCTGCACCTTTCTTCATCTTTCTGGACTTCTGTTGCCTCTTTCTGCATTTCTCTTGCTTGTTTGTGCGCCTTTATTCCTCTTTCTGCACGTCCTACCTCTGTAGGCATAGTTAGAAATTAGCATTTAAAAAACCTTTGAAATTCACTGAAAAAACCACAGGTTTCAGAGACGTTATAGTTAGAAATTAGCATTTAAAAAACCTTTGCAATTCACTAAAAAAAACAGGTTTCAGGGACGTTATAGTAAGAAATTAGCATTTAAAAAACCTTAGAAATTCACTGAAAAAAACACAGGTTTCAGGGACGTTATAGTTAGTTGGACATTTCACTCGTACAAAACCAGTGAAATTCGGCCGTTATAGTTAGTTCAGCTAACTATAACTCGCGCCCCCGCAATGCACTGCTGATGACGTCACATATTACATCACTCATGACATGGTCAGTCACATCACTGATGACATCACTGATGACATCTCAAATGACATCACTGATAACATCATCCACGTGATAATTTGATGCATCTTCTCACACCCTAATATAACCTTTGATACACCCACTCTAAATTACAGACTGCCATTCTCAAAACCATAGACACTCCAACACCAATAACTACATACCCACTCACTGATTCTTAGGTCTACACACCCATCCACTCACTCACCCATACAGTCAATCATACTTTCGGTCACTCATCAGTTCAGGACTAATATATGCACTCATACACCTATATAGACACTCACACACTGCCACTCATCCATAGAGTTACTCACACACCTAGTCAGTCATGCAAAGAATTAATCACACTCCCATTTACTCACCTATTCAGTTATACACACACCACCTCACTTACTCATACAGATACTAACACATACTTACACTCTTATACAATCACTGATAAAAGCACACACTCATCCATACAGCCACTCTCACAATCACTCACTCTCATATATAGTCATTTATATACTCCAACACTCACATATACTGCCTTTCACATATGTAGTTACTCACACATGTACCACTGATACATCCATTCACTCACCAACACACCCATACACACACTCACCCACCCATACAATCCATCACAGATGCACTCTTGAATCCATACACCCAGTGAATCACCCACTCACACATCTATGCACAGAGTCACATACCCCCCACCCACCCACACAGACACTGAGGCACCCATACAGATACTCAGACAACCAATCAATAACCCATATTGACACTCATTTAGCTACTCACCAACCCATGCAACCGCTTACACACCAACTGACAGACTGATACAGACATTTACACAGTTTAGTCACTAACCCATGCATTCAGTAAGACACGTTTAATCACTCACTTATACAGTCAGTCACACACAAACTAAATCATCCATACAGACACTCATACACCCACTCATTCTTCAATACACCTTGGCCTATATATATATAAAATATATTTAAACTTTACAGAAACACACAGTCACTGGATGATGTCATCAGTGATGTCATCAGTTTACGTCATTTGAGATGTCATCAGTGATGTCATCAGTGATGTGACTGACCATGTCATTAGTGATGTAATATGTGACGTCATCAGCAGTGCATTGCGGGGGCGCGAGTTATAGTTAGCTGAACTAACTATAACGGCCGAATTTCACTGGTTTTGTACGAGTGAAATGTCCAACTAACTATAACGTCCCTGAAACCTGTGGTTTTTTCAGTGAATATATATATATTCTTTTTTCACAGAAAAACCCAAAGGTTACAGGGAAGTTATAGTTAGGAAATAGAATTTTTTTTAAAACATAAAAATTCACTGAAAAAAACAAAGATTACAGGGACGTTATAGTTAGGCTAACATTTCAGTTGTACAAAACCAGAGAAATCCAACTAAAAAATTAATCACTCATCATAGTAGACAAAGTATACTAATTTAACTTTTGTCATACCTTAGTATATACGTTTAACACACAAAACCTTTAGAAAATACACTCACTGGATGATGTCACCAGTGGTGTCATTTGTGATGTCATGAGTGATGTAATATGTGAGATCATAAGCAGTGCATTGCGGGGGCACAAGTTATAGTTAGCTCAGGTAACTATAACTGCTGAATTTCTCTGGTTTTGTCCGAGTGAGATGTTAGCCTAAATTAATATCCCTGTAACCTTTGGTTTTTTCAGTGAATTTCTATGTTTTTTTAAAATTCTATTTCCTAACTGTAACGTCCCTGTAACCTTTAGTTTTTTCAGTGAATTTCTATGTTTTTTTAAAATTCTATTTCCTATCTAGAACGTCTCTGTAACCTTTGGTTTTTAAATTAATTTCTAAAGTGTTTAAAATTCTATTTCCTAACTATAACATCCCTGAAACCTTTGGTTTTTTCAATGATTTTCTATGGTTTTTCAAGTTCTATTTTGTCACTATAACGTCCCTGTAACCCTTCAAGTTTTCAGTAAATTTTGTGCGTTTAATGTCCCAATAATCTTTCATTTTCTCATTGAATATGTAATTTTTTTCTTATATTAAAAGTGTAACACTGTTGTAGTTTTTCTTATTTCTTGTGATTTACATTGGTTAATATAATTATATATTAAATTTGTAAATTTGTAATATGAAAGATATCAAAATACAGATTTGTTGTTGAATGTGGAATTATCTTTTAGGAGTGTTTTTTTTCTCTCTAATAACTTGTTATTATTCGCGATGACGCTGGTCGCTGGGATGATGTCATTGTCAATGACTACTCCAAAGTTTGATAGACATTTAAACAATCAAAATTACATATTGAGGGCAGTACTTGTTATGGTGTGGAAGCATGTATTTGTGTAACTTCTTTTATGATAAAGTAGTTTTTAATTATAATTCCGCATTCGAAATGGTGCCGGTCACAGCAACAATGACATTTTCTGCGCCGCTGTTGACTGCTGCGTCACGTAGTATCCGGTGATACAGTTACCATGAATATTGCTGTTTGATAAAAATGTCATACACATATAAACAGTCATTCTAATTACAGATTGAGGAAAGTAGTTTATTGATAGTGTAGATTTTTTTTGTGTAACTACTTTTATAACAAAACACCTTTTAATTATATTTCCACATTGCGATGGTGCCAGTCACCACAATGTTCGCGAATATGTAGCGAAAACGCAAAACAGAAGCAGAGATTAAATAGCCACCAGCACATTCAAAATGTATACCTAAAGAAATAGATTCTAACCATCACACTACATACCTTGCTATCTCAATAAGTGTAAACAAATATAACTGTCTCAATGTGTCTCTCACAGCGTGTATGACTGAATGGCAAGTGTGACTGAGTGCATAAATGTCTGAGTGGGTCTGTGACTGGGTACATAATTGTCTGCATGCATCTATGAGTGGGTGTCTCTTAATGGATTTGTGAGTATGTGTGTCACTGTCACACTGGGTATCTAAGTGGATGTCTGAGTCTCTCAATGGCTGTGTGAGTGGGTGTCTCACTCTCTGAATGAATCTGTGAGTTCATGCAACAGTCTCTGAGTGGATCTGTGAGTGAGTGTCTGAATAGCTCTGTCAGTGGGTGCATCAGTGTCTGAGTGGGTCTGTGACTTGGTGTGTCAGTGCCTGAGTGATTCTGTGACTGGGTGCGTCAGTGTCTGAGTGGATCTGTGAGTGAGTGCATGAGTCTCTAAGTGGGTGTGTGAGTGGGTACATGAGTCTCTGATTAGGTCTGTGAGTGGATGTCTGGGACTTTTAGTGGGTCTGTGACTGGGTACATCAGTGTCTGAGTGGGTCTGTGAGTGGGTGCATAAATCTCACAGAGCATTTGTGAGTGAATGTATTAGTGTCTGAATAAGTCACTGATTTACTTTTTCTTCATCAATATTCGCGGATACGTTGCAATGTTACATGGGGGGCTGCGCAGATGGTCGCGGCACCTTCATGAATATCGATTGTGGGGAAAACAAACCCGTTTTAGATCAGTAGCTTGCCTTATCGACTTCCATATATCTGAAACATTGAGTCAGGGTACCTCCAACCTGACCCGTTACACCTCTTTCAGCTTTCACTCTCCTGTTACAGAAAATGGCAGCCGCAACTCTCTCCTCAGGTTGCGGCCAGCCACTCAAGGCATTTCTCTTGGCACGCGCATTCACGATTAATCGCAAAATTGCCGCAAAAAATCCACTGCCACAGATATCACAAACTTTATTTTCTGATCTGTGATCTGCGTATCTAAATCTTCCTTTCTTCCAAATTTGGTGTAATTCCGTCCAGTGCGTCAGGCTGCTGCTTCGACTAAAGGTCCTTTAGAAATTAACATGGAAAATGCACCTTTTTTTGACCCCCCTTTTTCTCAACCCCCGCTTGACAAATCACCCGGAAACTTTCCATTTGCAACAAGACCCAACTTGACACTTTTTATGAAAACCTTTGTGCAGATTCTTCAAACAAACCCAAAGATATAGGCAAGCCAAAAACACTTTTCCTAATGAAACATGGTCCTAACTATAACTACCTACTGGTGAACTATATGTATAGTGACCAAATTACCAAATTAATTGCATAGTAAAGACACTCCAAATGTCACATACCATAATGTAAAGGCAATCTGCAATTTAATGACTCCTGATGAAAATGCAAGCACACTAACATCTAATATACTCTTTCAACCAGCTGTTTTTCTGAGGCATAAGTGGTTGTTGCCAATGAATGAGGAAACTATTGCTCTGAGCACAGGAAGTTAATGCACTACAAACATTAAGAAGAAAACTAACTAGAGCATGGATACAATAATGTTTACAGGCAGCAGAGTGAGAAAATAACATAAAAAATCTTGAGTGCACATAAGAAATAGTTTTCGCTCTGTTTATACAGAATGGAATTGAGTAAACTGGGATTTGGGAAGCACTGCAGACAGAAAAACAATTTGCAGGCACAATGGAAAGAAGAGAGGCTAAACGCAATGCAGAAATGCCAACAGTTTTGAATTCAACCGATCACAAATTAACTCAGGAGAAACCGTGCAGCAAAATAAGACAGTAGATGCAAAAAGCAAACTGCGACAATGGGAACGACTGTCAAGGAAGAAATTAATCAATGCTGGGAAGTGATAACTCTAAAAGAAATATGTGGAAGTACAAATAGTGGCTCGAGGATTGCGTATATCGTTAATACCCAGTCATCAGTATACAAGTGGAGAACTGTTACAAGAATGGGGAGAACATATATTTGGGGCCTCATTGGGATTGGTTGTAATCCTAATTAAACATACGGAAAAAGCTTTAATTGAAACACAACAACAGTTAGGAGAATTGGAAAAAGAGCTGTATAGAATGGAACTATCACAGGAATTGAAGAAAAAATGGAAGAAATAATGTGTAAAATTGAAAAGCATGAGGAGCAAGTGAAGCAGAGAAAACGAACAAAGTTCCAAAGGGATAAAGAAGATTACAAAGAGGGGAGAATATTCACCTTTGTGAGAAGGTATGACACGCTAAGGAAAAAAGATCAATTGGATTCAATAGCAAGAGAACTTTCCAGCTTTGAATCTTGAACAGATACCGATTATAGTGAAAATGAAGGCAACGCACCTCCATCAGCAAGTAGTAACAAAAAGACAACATTTTTAACGGACATGCAACTGGCACTTCACAGAATCAATGGGACAAATCAAAGTTCTCCTCAAGGGATGGGGAACGAGGCTATACAGGAAAACATGGAGAGGCCAGTGGGGAAAGGATCGAGAAAGACCAGGAGTCAAAACTAGGGGCAGTATGAGACAGGAAAGAAATACAGCCCAAAGAGACACAAGAATTGAGTGTCTTCAATTCTTCAGATAAAATAAATACAAATGAAGAAATAACAGTATTAAAGGAAGAATTACATTTTTGACCCACATCACATTAGGACATTGCACAAACTAGAATTGACATTTACAAATATATCTGAAAAATTTAATTGGCAAACTTTATTGCTGAAAAAACACGGAAACAACAGGAACCCCCAAAAGTAACATCAATAAGAGACTTAACAGCAGAGGACAGGCCCACACTCCTCGCCCTACTAACATTGGAGAATGAATTAACAACACAAGAATTGGAAAATCTTGAAGATGAATTCCACCCTCAATGGGAGCTGGTGAAAGCCGGAAAAAGCCAAAATCGGTCTTCTACCCAAACTTACCAACAGGGATCAAAATTGATATTTTTCATGAGGCTATAATTAATGATCTGTACAAAATAGAAAATGTTAAGTGTACAAATAACTTTACACAAAGAGAATAAACATCTTTAAAACAACTGCAAGAAGATGAAACAATAGAGATAAACCTGTGGGGAAAGGGGCCATGATAAATAAAGTGGATTACATCAAAGAACCAAACAGATAACTTCCGTATAAAACGTTATAATTGCCTCACTGCCAATCCAACAAAGCAGAGACATGAAATATTGAGAATAAAACGTAAGGAATGGGTAGATTAAAATACCAAACAGAGCACCCTGTAACAGCAACGCTATATTTTCTCCCGAAATTACACAAAAATAAAATAAATCCTCCAGGGAGGCCGATTGTGTCGGCAAACGGCTCAATACTGGAACCCATTTCCAATTATAAAGATAATTTTCTTGCTTTATTAGTAAGAGATTTCAGCTCATATTTAGGAGACAGTGAACAACCTTCACCACGAAACCGTCACCCCGCATGTTGCTACAACGCGGTCGATACCACGACTGCGTTGTAACAACGCATACCATTACCCCGCAAGTCGTAACAATGACCTGCGGAGGGGGGAAGAAGGTGTTGGATTTAAAATCCAACACCTTCCCTACTGTCCGCACAGACTGGAGTTGGAATAGTATATTATACTATTCCAACATCCAGCGCCCCCCTCCGCAAGTCGTTGTTACGACTTGCGGGGTAATGGTATGCGTTGTTACCACGACGGCGTTGTAACAACATGCGGGGTGACAGGCTGCGGAATTGTGAGGCATATTCTTAGGAGACACCATGGATTTGTTACAATGATTGGACGGTATTCCATGGCAATCGACATATAAGCTCTTCACAATGGACGTAGTGTCCCTTTACAAAAGCATAGAACATCAAGTTGGTCTCCAGTCTTGTCAATATTTCCTGGAGAAGAGAAATATTCAATTTCATTGTCATAATGAATTGCTAATGGAAATGATAGCAATGTGTATATGTTCAACAAGGAGATCTGTAAACAAACCAAAGGGACTACTATGGGATGTTCGTTTTCACCAAATTACGCCAACCTAGTAATGGGTTGGTGGGAACAATAAATTGCCTGGACACCAGAAAATGACAATTGCATAGAAAAAACATTAATTTATAGATCTCTTTTTAATATGGGATGGTACTGATGAAGATGGTACAGAATATTGTGACATACTTAACAACATAGCGAAGTTGAAACTGGCATATGAAATTAGTTCCACACGGGTGAATGTTCTTGACACGGAAATGTTTGTACATAACATGTTGCAGACAACATTACATAGAAAAGAAACAGCAACAAATGCAATACCAAATGCAGAGAGTTTCCACCAGAAAAATCTAAAATGGAGAATCCCCTACAGGTAATTTCTCCGAATAAAAAGGAACTGCTCACTTGACAATGAATTTGAGAAACATAGCCAAAAAGCGCAAGAACGAATCATGAATTGAAAATATCTTAAAAAGGTAATTGAAGGAGGTCTCCAAAGAGCCAAAGCAAAAGAAAGAACACAAATTTTACACAGGTTGGAGGAAACCAAGTGAAATCAACAACAGAAGAATAAAATGAGGTTAATAACATCATATTCTGCAAAAACCAATCAACTAACGTACATCATAAAAATACATTGGGGATTATTAAACTTGATCCGACTGTTGCAAAAATATTAGGAGATCATCCAAACATTACTTATAGAAGGGCATGAAACTTAAAAGATAAACTTGTTCGAAGCCATTTTTAAATGAATGAAAAAAAACATGGATCAAAACTGTTGGATTTTGGGGCTGCAATCAATGTAAAGCATGTCAAATAGCAGTAAACAAAAAATTATTTAATCTGGAGAATGGCACAAGGTGGAAAATTACACAGCATATAACTTGCAATAGTAAAGATATAGTATATGTAGTAGAATGTCCTTGCGGGTAAAGTATGTTGGAAGCACAACATGTAAAGTCAAGAAGAGAATTCTCGAATATATACAGGCAACAACCAATAAAGATCATAGCAAAGCTATCGCAAAGCATGGAACTAGAACATAAGAGTAACTGGGAAGATCTTCGTTACTATATTATTGAGCAAATACCTCCACTGGAAAGAGGAGGTAACCGTGAAAAACTTCTTCGTCAGAAGGAATCAAGATACATATTGACATTGAGAACTCTGGCTTCAAAAGGTTTGAATCAAGACAAAGAGCTCTTTGTGCACCTGTAAATAACACCCAGTTTCTAGTAAATCTCTTACAAGGTGTCAAAAAAGAACTGAGTTAATATGACAAAAACATTTACGAATAAAAGTGCAACATACAAATGGATAATTTATAAGAATCTGTGCCAAATAAGTAATAAACATGCAATAGGAAAAGTGGCGACAAAAATATTTACTCCCATAAAACATGAAGTTCAATGATCCTGGCAATTTGAATGGTGACCACAACACTTAAAGAGGAAGAAAAGGACATTTAAAAGAATGTAGTCAGGAAACCCAAATAATTCCTTCAAAATATAAACCCACGAGAGGTTGATAATTAAGCAATGAAATCGTGGAGGTGGAAAAGATGGAAATATATAGAGAAAATTACAATACAAGAAACCGCTAAGCATGAAGACAAGCTTAATGAAGGAATGGAGGAAATAACAGCCCATGTGAGGGCTTGAAGATAGAAGAAACAAATGACCTTGGACAGTTGTGAGGACAAGTTTGAAAGAACTTGCGGGGACAAGGCCCACCAGGGGCAATGAACAAATACACTGATGAAAAGTTCAATGAAAGACTATGAATAAAAGGAGTGAAAATTCAGGATTGGTGAAGGGATTTGAAGAACAATAGTATGATTGATAGGTGAAGAACAATTGCACAAAAAAAGAACGTTTGCACATTAATATGAAATTGAGCCTCAACAGGAAGAGTGTTTTTAACCTTATTTAATTCTTGCCACCATTTGCACAATCACTTTACTATTAGAAGTTTCTTCAAGCAGCATTTTGCACATGAGCACAAGTACACTTTAATTGGGGTTGTAGGTTCTGTGTAAGTAGTTACACCAGTGTACCCTGTTGTTGCTTTGAACATGCCTAAAATGAGAGCAGGCCCTATTCCTCTCTTCATCTGTAGCCCTCTTCGTCCATTGCCATTACTCCATTACTGAGCTGCAATTACCATTCCACCAATGGTATTGCCAGCACTCATTTCCTTTTTTTTACTAAGTTATGTCTTCAGATGAGGAACATCATCCACCCTATATGGTGTTTTTTATTTCATGTTAAATCTAATCATTGTTGCTGGGCCAGTGTGTTGTAAAATGCCCTATTCTACTTACCACTTTTTCTAGCCGTTTATTTGGTGTGAAGAAAACTGCAAAGCAATCGTTCATTCAGGCAGTTTTGTCCACTAATATAAGGGGTTACATTCCGAAAATTGCTTCAAGATTATTCTGGAAAAATCCGAAATGTATCCTCTTTCATGCTCCTGGATAAGTCAAACACTTCTCCCCACACCGCTGAAGATCAAAACTTGGTACAACTAATTACCAGAGAATGATATTAGCATTACATTTTGGTGGTGAACACAGGTGTGAACGTGGTATATTGTGGCCCTCTAGGCAGGCAGCCACTATCCACTAAAGCCACGAATGTATGATGGAACAACACATACCATTACCAAGCATGTTTTTACAACACGTCACTACCACGCATTTCCATAAAGGTACATTATAAATACCTTTACCATGCATACCATTACCACGTATACCTGAGCTCCGCATTCGATACTGTCAACTACAACATCTTATTTGACAGACTTAGAAGGGTGGGAGTCTCAGGCAATGCTTTGGCATGGATTAAGTCCTTCCTAAAGGATAGATCGTTTCAAGTATTCGAGGGAAACACCACCTCCAAACGTGTGCCACTCACGTGTGGAGTCCCTCAGGGCTCGTCATTAAGTCCCACCCTATTTAACGTCTACCTAAAACCTCTCGCCGAGCTAGTCCTCCCATACGGGATCCAGATCATTACTTACGCGGACGACACACAGTTAGTGGTAGCGTTAAAACACCCGAAGAATCTGCCAGTCAATTTAGAATCCTGTATGGAAACTGTGGCCACATGGATGGACCAGTCGTGTCTCAAGCTCAATGGAGACAAGACCGAGCTAATGATCTTGGGTAACTAACACAGCGCCTTGAGACCCTCGCGGGTATGTAGTGCGCTTTATAAGTGACATGATTGATTGATTGATCGCCACATCCGGACTGAACTGGCCCAATTGTCTTGGCCCTACACCAACCCCCAAAGACAAGATCAAAAGCTTGGGAGTCTGGTTGGATAAATCTCTTAAATTCGATTACCAAGCGATCAAGTTAGCTGCCGCCTGTTTCGGTATCATCAGAATGCTGCGAAAAATTCTTCCACTTCTTCCCGCACCCGCCCGAAGAATCACGGTCCAGGCGTTGTGCTTTCCCATCTGGACTATGGGAACTCCGTCTACCTTGGTACCCCAAAGTCTACCACAAGGAAATTGCAGGTTGTGCAGAATTGTGCAGCCAGGCTGCTACACTACACCCCCAATTCGCATTCTGCCAAGCCTGCGCTTAAAACACTGCACTGGCTTCCAATAAATGAACGGATAATGTTTAAATCATTATGCATAGCTCATAAAACGCACTGGGGTATCGGTCCAAAGATAAATCATTCCCTTATGGCCTTCCATCGCCCTTTAAGGTGCCTCCGGTCTACCAGCCTGTTCTTGGCATCGGTACCTAAAATTAAGAGAGCCCGCGCAGGGGGGCGTGCTTTTTCTTTCAACACCGCCAGACTGTGGAACTCTCTCCCCATCCAGCTTCGTTCAACGGCCCACCATCTCTCCTTTCGGAAGCAACTGAAGACTTGGCTCTTCCAGAATCTGTCTTAAACCACCCAACCTTCATCTGCTTGTTGCTGCTAGACGGGGATGTCTAAGGGTAGCCATGCGCTTAACAAATGTTAATTAATAATAATAATAATAATACCTTTACCACGCATACCAATACAATGCACGTCATTATACGCACATCAGGAAACCCATGAAAGTCAGCATTTTATTTGATCAGGAAATAATAAGAAAAATATATCTAAATATATAACAGTCAAGTGAATTGAATGGCACCCAAGAGAACGCTCCTCAATTTACATATATTATTCTTTAAAAAGAAAAATTAAAAACTCAATCGCAGTAATGCCAAAACCAACACATGCATTACATATACTAGAATTCTGGTGTCCTTACTCTATTTTCATTGTATGCGTGCCACCAGAGTCAAATCAAAACGGCTGTCGTTCTGAAAAGGAACGAAAAGAACTATATATTTTCACAGAAAACAATAACTGTACATTCAGTCAGATTCTGATCCACTTTAAAAAATAATTCATAAACATATTTTTTCAAATTATAGAACACCTAAAAAAATGTATAAATACAGCCGACCACCATTTTGTGCTCATTGATACACTTCGCTGGTAACTACACACTACTGAGATAGGAGGAGTCATCTATTGCTCGCTGTTGTGATAGTGCCACCTATCTACTCAAGTAAGTAAAACTGTTACCGTAAACACATTTGGTAAAATCAAAAATCGTCCCAACACATTTATATAATATTTATTGTTTAAAAATTTGTAGATCAATTTAAGAGTAGCTGGAGGCTTACAAAATATCAAATTAGCCTACAGGCAACCCACAAAAAAGTGAAAGGTAGAAACATTTTGTACCCTATATTTATTTTAGATATTTTAAGTACATTTTTTTTTTTTTACTTCACCCGTTGATGACCTCAGGGAAGTGGCTTTACAGTATTGGGGGATCATGACTACTATTACAGCTCAGGTATGGTACTTGACAGTGCTGGGGGGACAAATTTACTATTACTACTCTGCCGGGGGCTGACCTTAGGAAAGTGCTGGACAGTGCTGGGGTGGTCAAATTTACTATTTCTACTCTGCAGGGGGCTGACCTCAGGGAAGGTGCTGGACAATTGTGGGGGTTCAAATTTTTTATTACTACTCCGCTGGGGGCTGACCTCAGGGAAGGTGCTGGACAGATGTGGGGGTCAAATTTACTATTACTACTATGCTGGGAGCTGACCTCTAGGAAGGTGCTGGACAGTGATGGGGGTGGTCAAATGTACGTTTACTACTCCTCCAGGGACTGAACTCCGGGAAGGTGCTGGACAGTGCTGGGGGGGTCAAACTTACTATTACTACTCCGCTGGGTGCTGACCTCTGGGAAGGTGCTGGACAGTGGTTGATTTTGTAATGCAAGACATTTACAGTAAAACATACTGATATCATAGGTTTTTTTTACAGACTTTGCAATTTCTCTAAATTTGAGGAAGTTAGCAATTTATGATCATCTGAACTCCAAACCATTCGCCCCAACACTTTTTGAAAAGAAAAAGTTCTTCAAAGGTATTTTTTTCTATGATCCCATTTTACAAACAAAGCTAACATTTCAACAGGACACCCAAAAAGAACGCAAAAATATATTAGTCCTTTTTTGCAAAAATCCAAATATTTAAAAATGTATATTCCCATCAATAAAATGTCTGAAAATAAGCATAGCAGTATATTTTCTATTTTCCAAGTACATTGCTAACAATAAAAATGTACTTTAGATAGCGACCAATATGAACCCTCCTCTAAATTGTCACAATTGCTGGGGTCAAAACTACTATTCCTACTCCGCTGGGTGCTTGCCTCAGGGAAGGTGCTAGATAGTGGTTGCTGGCAAAATTACTATTCCCACTCAACCGGGTGCTTGCCTCACGGAAGGTGCTGGATAGTGGTTGGGGGCAAAACTACTATTCCTACTCCACGGGTGCTTGTCTCAGGGAAGGTGCTGGACAGTGGCTGGGGGCAAAACTACTATTCCTACTCCACGGGTGCTTGCCTCACGGAAGGTGCTGGACAGTGGCTGGGGGCAAAACTACTATTCCTACTCCACGGGTGCTTGCCTCACGGAAGGTGCTGGACAGTGGCTGGGGTCAAAATTACTATTCCTACTCCACAGTGTGCTTGCCTCAGGGAAGGAGCAGGGCATTGGCTGGGCTCCAAATTACTGCCTACTCCACTGGGTGCTTGCCTTAGGAAAGGTGCTGGACAATGGGTGGCCATGAAATGGAATACATTTAAAGTACAACATACTGACATTATACTTTACTTTACAGGCCTTGCAATGTCCCCATTGCAGAGGAAGTTTAAAAAACATCTTCAAGGCTGAAATCCATCAGCACCAGCACTTGTTGAAAAGTGAAAGACTTTGAGAGGTAAACTGTTTTTAAAACATCATTTTAAAATCAAAACTTACCAAAATCTTTCTGTGTCATACCAAAAAAGAACTCAAAGATCAATCAATTCTTAAAGAAGTATGCAAAATAAATAAAAACACCATCAATGAAATGTATGAAAATAACAATGCCATGATCTTTTTTTCCTTTACCAGATACAGTGCTAAACATAAAACTGCACCTTAGTTTAAAAAATTCTGATTCTTCCTCTTTTAAAAAACGTCTTATTACAGACCAAAACAGAGAACCCCTGAAAGGAGTAATCCATCAGAAAAGAAACCTCCAAAGAAATTTCCTTCACTACATCAGCTACACCTCACAGAGAAATGAAACAACTGAGGTAAATTTTGACCAAACAGTTCTCTAAATTAGCAATTAATTGACCTTTTTTCACAGGCATCAACCACTAGCACAATTTTCTCAAACAGAATACAACCATAGAATTAAAAGCATGGGTTTCAGAAAGTCCTTAGGCAGTCAAAAAATAATGCCATACACATTTTACTTTGCAGGTTGTAAATGAAACACATATTTGGTACAACACATTTACACAAGTTTCTATTTTTCCCCTGTTTCTACAAATATACAGTATGGCATCTAGAAAACAGGCCAACTATGTACAATCCCGCAGAGGAAATTGACTCCTTAAGTATGGTGGATACCTTTATTGTAAGGAGAGATTAACTGAGCCCAGGTGTCATTGGAGGTGTGTGCAATATTTTTCATCCCATTGCACAGGCAAAGCGGTTACTCTAGGCGACACCGTTGAAAGGACCACTGAGCATAACCACTCTGCCTCTGCAATGGAGATTGATGTTAGGCAAAATATCCAACAATTAAAAATACTTGCGTCCACCTCCAATGAACCCTGTTACCCCAGTCTTGAGGGAGGTATCACAAAACATCTGTATGCATGCAGCAAGTTGTATGCCCACTATTCCATCCTAACCTCCGTAGAATTATACAGAGACAAAAACAGGCAAGTAAACCCCAACATATAATTCCCCAGACCTACTATGATATTGCCATCCCACATGACCTAACTGTAGCCTTCATTAATGAAGCTTTCCTTTTACACGACAATGAACACCCTCTGAAAAGAATTCTAATCTTTAGCACATCGCCATAACCTTCTAACACTGGAGAATAGTGATATTTGGATGATGGATGGCAACTTTAAGTCAACACCCCAACCATTCACCCAAGTATACACTGTTCACACAACACCACAGTTCCTTTAGTTAGCGGTTTACTGCCTGATAAGTAAACTTCAACCTACACTGAATTTTTGACAGTGGTAAAAGCTAAAACAATGAATAAAAGTCCTACAAAAGTGATTATTGATTTTGAGTTACCCATGATTAAAACCGTTGCTAAATTATATCCGAATACCAAATTTTAGGATGTTTATTTTCAGTTTTCTCAGACTTTTTGGCGCAAAATCCAAAGAAAATCCTTAGTTGAAGATTTCATATCAGACAGTAAACTACAGTTTGAATTAAAGAAACTACCTGTGTTATGCTTTGTACTTCCTGACCTGACAGCGTGGATGAATTCTACACTTCAATTATAGAATCTGAGTTTTTCCCCCAAAATGAAGACGAATTGACACCATTACTAAATTATTTTGAGGACACATGAATTGGCCAATTAAGCAGGTCAGGTCACAGGAGGAAGCCAAGGTTCCTTATTGACTCGTGGAACTGTTAACAGAACCTGCTCAGAGGGAGGTGCGAAGACTAACAATACCATTGAAAGATGGCACAACTCTTTCAACAAATATAGTGGTAGACATCCCCCTAACTTCTATCATTTCTTGGAAATTTTGAAGAAGGAGCAAAGTTTCCAAAAAATGAGAATAGTGCAATCATTGACAGATAGTCTGATCCCCCATGTTTCTGTAAAAAATAAAGAGATGTCCGAGCGACTATTGGGCCAAATTCAACAGTTTTTGTTGATGGTGACTTCTGACTACCTGGACAATCTTGTACACATACTACATTTCTAAAACTCACTAACACCTTTTAACACCTACTCTAAGTTACTTGCCTATTTTGACTACTTGTTGTTTCAATTAGAGTGGTGTTTTTGAAATTATTTTCAAAACTAAAGGAATATCGGGATTCCTACCTGATGATGTCTTCTTTCTTCAACTCCTGGTCATTTTTCAAATACAACAGTCACCAGGAGTCTTTTGTTCTTGACTAATCCAAACTGTGTGACACATATTCCTTGAAAGTGATGAGCACCCATTGAAAAAAAAAGCACAGATTGGCAAAGACACCATTTCCAATAACTAAATAGTTAATTAAATGCCTGTGCTATTTAAAAAAAATTCAAATCCCAAGAAAACAATCCCAAAACACTTGTGTGTTTGTCAAAAAACGCAACAACAAATTATTTTGTGACATCCTTGTTCCACAGAAAAATACCACCATCCAAGTCCTTGTTGAAGTTCTTCCAAGAATTCACCAATCTAATAATCCTGCAAGAAATGGATGCTGGTTTTTAAAAATCTGTTAATAAAAAGAAAAATGTAACAGCAACCAGCGTTCCCTATTTTTAAACTAACTACACCCGATCCTGGGAATCCATTTTCTTCTTGTACCCATGTGCTCTGTCACTATTCCAAACATCATCTAAAATAAACACGGTTCTAAAAATTTGTAAAATACTGCGTTTATTTCAACTTGGTTTAAAAAAAGTACTATACTTTTCCTTAAATTACATTAAAAAATGCAATCATCCCAACGTGGGCCTACAACTCCTACCTGCATAGGAATGAAAATGGGTTCAAATTGCTCAAAACATGCATTTGACTACTATCCTACATCTAACTACTTCCATCCTCTCTCTTCTTACAATAAACTTACCCACCTATAAACTTAAAATATTAAATTCAAATGTTCTTACCTGACCGCAGCTCTTCCTTCCATCCGATCTTGACTGCAACACTTCACCGACTGTAGAAACAGACACACAACCGCGTACATGAAATCTAAAAGTAAAGAGTAAAAAATGACAATTTTCCCCATTGACTTCAATGCGAAAGCGTGGGAAAAAACAATAATAAATGTTTTTTTAAAAGTTTGTATTGTTGTAAAATATGTAACTTATTTTTTTTAAATACTTCATAATATTAAATATTTTATTGAGAATTTTGCAAATTATGTACTATGTTCGTAAATTTAAATAAATTGTGTGGTGTCTTTATATTGTTAATAAAAGTTTTTTTTAAATGTATTAAGGTGTCAGTTTTAGTTGTTTGTCACATTTAGTTTTTTTATTTTCTGTTTTAATTTTAAGGCATCATTTGTTACTAATATATACATATTTAACATGTTTTCCAATCTTTGCAACAAATGTTTGCATGTAAAATGTAATACTTGGGTATTAAAATGTATACTTGAGTATTAATACATTTCCCCACTCAATACCCATATATCCCCCACATCCTGTGCCTAAAGGTGGGTGTTACACCCTTAGACATATATATATATATTTTAAATTACAGTAGGTATATAAAAAAATAACTTATAAATTAAACCTCTGGTATTAAGGTTAATACCTGAGTTTTTTTACAGTTCCCCTCCCACTACCCCTATATCCCTCACAAGGTGTGCCTAAAGGTGGATGTTACAGTCTTGAATTTTCTTTTCAACATTTTTTTTAAATGTCAGTAGGTATATTAAAAATAGGTTATAAATTAATACTCAGGTATTAAAATTAAAGCCTGGGCACTAATACACTCCCCTACCCAAGACTCCTATATCCTTCGGATCCTGTGCCTAAAAATGGGTGTTACTCCCATACATTTTTAGTTTTTTCAATTTAAAGGTCACATTGATAAAAAGAAAGTTATAAATGAATAGTCAGGTATTTCAATAATACCAAAGTATTAATACACTACCCCACCCAGTACCCCTTAATCCCTGACACCTCATGCCTAACTGGGTGTGCTACACCCTCATATATATTTTTTAATTGTTTGCAAATTTGAACAAAGTTTTTTACAATTTCTTTTAAATTAATACACAGGTAATAAAAATAAAACCTTAGTATTAATACCCCTATGTCCCTCACATTCATGTGTGATACACCCTTACAATAATGTTTTAAATAATTATACCATTAATTTTCCTTTTAAAGCATAAAATACTAATTAAACTTCTAAATAAATATAAATCAAAAGCCATAAGCATATACATAAACAAATACCCACAAGTACGTGGTAATGGCATGTGTGGTAATGCCTTTTTCGTAGTAATGGCATGCGTGGTAATGGCATGCGTGGTAAAGGTAACTGCGTTGTAATGCATTTGTTGTAAAGGCATTTCGTTGTAATGCCTGCGTTGTAATGGTTGTTTCCCGTGTAGGACATGGATAAACTTATTTTTTTACACATACGCATGCACGCCTTGTCGCAAATTACAAACATATCTGAAAGAAGATGCAGTCATTTTAATGCATTACAGATGTCTTGGTGGGGATTAATGGCAGTGTTCTACCTAATGTCAAATGATGTGTAGACCGTCTGCAGCGTGCTGCTTAAGTGGCCTTTGGCATTGGGGATGCAAATAAAAAGAATTTATTGAAAAAACTTCCACTTAGCTTTGTATATTTTGGAAGTGTAGCTCCTGGACCAAAGCTTCTTAATATTAAACAAAGATTAGGTTCTTTTTGTGCATTCTGTGAAATTAAAATGTAAATCAAATCGCAAGTGCCTTTTTTTCTGTGCCTAGTTTAGAAAGGGTTCACTTTAAAAGAATGACTTTGTGTTTTAACACAGCACGCCCGACGCCAAGTGGAAGAGTTGCACTTAATAATCGCAACCAATCTTGTCCATAAATATTGCAAACAATGCAATTTGAACACGAAACCCCGTGAACCGTAATAAAACCCCTGTGTTATTAATTCCAAAACTGCTTCATTCATATTAAACCTGCCGTGGCCTCCCTGATGAGATCAGTGCAGCGTGGCCGAGTGATTCTAATAGAAGTGTTATTATCTGTTAATCCTCACGCCAGCGCCAGCCTATAGAATCCTTCAGTGTCCAGGCAGCTGATTTTCTCGTGACAACCTTCAAGGCAGTTGTTTTCAGAAATGAAGACGCATTAGAGTCGTTTCAAGGATTTATCAATACCAGGACATGGTCAGTGTTTGCGGAGCAGGCAGCTAAAAGGCGCATTTGTATGCTGGGACTAGCAATTGGTCTCGGCGACCTTCTCTGTCAGCTTCGCTTTTCTCAGCAGACAATTGCTTCAGAGTGAACGAGCAGTGAGGGACGGAAATACTGAGGAAAAATGAAACCACCTTTGCATTCAACCGGATCCTCTTATTGTGAAACTGTCTGGGCCGCCTTAGATATGTCTTCATGAGTACGGGAGTCTATTAAGCACACTGTATATTTGTTATATTAGGTCATTGGATTGGGTTTTCCTTTAAAGACAATAAAAGCACATAGCCATTATTTCCTGGTACAGACCTTCTGCTGCAACAGTCTGATGCTTATCTGTCTGCTTTTCCTCTAATTTAAATCTTTCTTACTAGGTGGAATGTTTCAATACCGTGGTAGCCTTTCAGTCCTGGGCTGTACCAGTTGCTAAAGTCTCTCTTACTTGCCATCGGCCCTCGCATGTTGCTTGGCCCTATATCTGAAGTAGAGGGGCTTTAATAACCACTAGAGGCCTCGACTTGGGATTATAATGCTCTATTATATTTACCTACTAGTCATCTGAATTGCGTATATGTGTGTCCCATGCTGAACCTGATCTAACAAATTATGTAAATCACCAAACGTATGTAGTAACTGTTTCTTTAGGACAAACTCTGCCCACAAAAATGGTGAACGGTGGATTAAACCCAGATCTCTTGACTGGGGGTGAGTGGTTGAAATGTTTCAGCACTCCATCCATCATCTTGTTGTGTTTGCTATGTTTGCCCTAAGTGACCAAGGGTATGCCCAGACGTGGCTCCCTTGCTCACTGTGCCACTGGATCCAAGCTAGCCTGACTGATGAGGGGATGATAGCCCGAAACCGGTCCCAGAAAGCTTGTTTCCGGTCCAGGGAAGACCTGACCTGGCAGTTCAAGCTGGACTGTTCCCATGAGGAGCAGGGTCAAGACTGATTTGTATATGGCTGGGTCCAAACTGGGGTGGTAGTCCGCAAAAGAACGAACAAATTAAACCTGATCTCTTGACTGGGGGCGAGTGGTTGAAAAGTTTCAGCACTCCTTCCATCATCCTGTTGTGTTTGCCACAAAAATGGTTGCACACTCATGTGGACATGTTTTTAAAATAAAACATTCACTTCGTACAACACCTTGATTGCATTAACTAGTTGTCAACTTTTTTTTAAAATTCCAATCTAGCCATTTTGGATAATGCAATCAAGAGGTTTTATCAGAATGGATTGAGTAAGTGCAGAAGTTATTTTGTTGTTCTGTATTACTGCATTGGCCAACAACAATTTTGTTTTAACAATATTGACTACCACCAAATGATTAAGGTATGTATAAATAGTTAAATATAGTTTTACAATTATCACCACATTTGCTTACAGTTGGCCTTCTCTGCATGGCTATCCCCAAATGTTTTGCCTTCACCCCTCCTGTTTTCTGAACCCATTTTTGTTGGCTTTTATGACTCTGTGCACATTACCACTGCTAAATAGTGCTAAAGTGCTTGTGGTCTGTCCTTTAAATATGGTAAGCTTGGCTTTCACTCAATTGGCACATTTAAATTGCTTGTACATCCGAAGTAAAGTGGTACTACAATGTACCCAGGGTCTGTAAATGAAATGCTACTAGTGGACCTACAGCACTGATTGTGCCACCCATTTAAGTTGCCCTTTAAAACATGTCTCAGCCTGTGTGTGCAGTTTAAACTGCCATTTCAACCTTGTAAAGTAAACCATTTGCCAGGCCTAAACCTTGCTTTTTATACTTACGTCACCCCCTAGGGTAGACTTAAACAGCCAATAGGGCAGGGGGCGTTGTATGTACTTTTATGTTTTACTTTTCCTGGTAGTGAAAAACTCTCAAATTAGTTTTTCACTATTGCAAGGTTAACCTCTCCGAAAGGATAACATTGGGTTGCCCTATTACATTCATTAAGAGATAACGTTTGCTTGGGAGAAGGTAGGAATATCATGTTTGGTGTCTAAGGAATTGTAATTTTAAATCCTCTCTAATGGTAAAGTCGAATTTCAAGTCACAATTCTGAAAACACCACTTTTAGAAAGTTGGCATTTTCTTGTCTTTACCATTTGGTGCCTGCAGCCTGTTTCTTGGGTCATATGATTAGATGCAGTTGGCTTTTCTGTATTCCTCCCAAACTGCCACACCATAGAGTATCTGGTTGTTGGCAGAATGGGCCATCCTGACTTGATAAGAGGGCCGAAACTGTAACCTGTCACACTTGCACTTCAAAGGACACTGCTCAGCTAACACACAAAGTACTTCACTCTAGCCTATCATGCCTGCAGACAGACTGGGACCAGGGCAGGGAGGCAGGAAATCCAGACACTTCTGTAGGGGGAAAACTCCAGAAGATTCTTGCACTACAAAGGGTGCACCAGGTATAAAAATAGAATCCTCAGAACCATTCTTTAGTACACTCCTGGAACTGTGGATACTACAGAAGGACTGCCCTGCTGCAGAGGACTATCCTGCTTCTTGAGACCTGCCCTGTTGGCTGAGAAGGAAGACTGACCTGTACCCTTCAACCCAGGACGAACTGACTCCAAGGGTCAACTGACTGACCTTTTGCTCCGAGCTAAAGGGACACAACATTCTCTAGAGGCATCTCTGCAACTGCCTAGCTAACCTGCTGCAACTAGTCCTGCAATTGGACCTGCTTGAGCCATGGTAGCCTCTGCTGGAGTGAGTTCCTGATCTCCAAGAGGTGCCTCTCAGGGCTGGACCCTTGGTGTGGCATCAGTTGAGATCCTCCTTGAAGAAAAGAAGAAATCCTGAAGTTTTACGCTCTTCGCAACTGTAAATGGGCCAGTTTGCTCCAAGATCTTGCTGTCCGTGCCAACCCCCAATGCGAAGCTCCAGTGAACCTGACTTTTCTTGCTACAGCTACCACCAGTGACGACCGGCAATGTGAGATCTGTGCTTAATGCTACAGCAACAACAGCCCGGGGGTGACCTCCAGTGCTATCCATGCTCCTTGCAGGCTCCTCCACCCTGAACTGGACTTTGAGATGGTACATTTTTCACTGGGACTAACTTGATCCCTGTATCCAACCCATATCTGGCCTGTGCTCCATGGAGGTCAGCCTGAACTTGTGACTTTCATTTGGTCTTGAAGTGGCGCTTTGTGTGTTTTTTCTTGTGTTGTGTTTTCACTTTATTACTGTTTATGGGCTACATAAATACTTTACACATTTCCTTGAAGATAAACATCACAGTGTTTTTCTGCTAAGCGACCAGAGTGTTAAGCACACCTTAGTTTAGCAACTTGCGGAAAAGGAACAGCCCGACCTTAGGTCGGCGGTTTTGACCGCTCTATTACGATGCGACTGGCCAAAGGACAGTCGCAAGTCTCCATTTTTCAGTGGAAGCTTTTGCGGCAGGCAGAAAAGGCCCACAGCACAAGCTTCCTTTGACAAATGGAGGCTTTGAAACATCCCTGCACCGTGTGGCAGGCACCATGTGGTGCCTGCTGCATGGTGCAGGGATGTTGAGGGAGGCATCATAAGTGCCCCCCAGGCCCCAGAGCGTAGGACGCAGAGGGATTGGGGAACTGGTGGGGGGCCCAAAGACACTTTGCGACAGAAGTTCCATGTCGGAAAGACCGACATGGAACTGCTGTCGGAAAGTGCCATCATAATCCCGACGGCAGAGCCGAACCTGGCTTCGCCGTCATTGTGGATTACGAATGGCTTTCGACGTGCCCCTTGAGCCCATCGGAAGCGCCGCAGACAGTCCCTTCACCCGATGCCTCCACACACCACATCTTAATGTAGTAGGCGGACCTCTGTGTGAGATGTCGGTGTGTCCGACACCGACGTGGCGTCAGTGTCGGACCCACCGACATCATAATTAGGCTCTTAATATATAAACTGGTTTTCTCTCTGTATATTTTACTGTTCTAATGTTCAACTATATACATTTAGAGTAGTAAAACCTAAAACATCCAATACTATAAGACATTTAAAGCATCTTGTAAGACTGGTTCATTTTAAAATAGCAGTTTATTTGTAAGATGTGGAATGATCATGTGAAAGGTACACATGAAGAGATAAGTCATACTGGAAGTTTATTACAAAAGCTGATATCTAAAAACATCTCAACATTCAGATCCATATTGGTGCAGTGGGAGACGGGCGCTGGGGCATGGTCAAAGACATGGGATTATGGACAATAGAAATTAGAAACTGTAACATTCATAATGTGACAAGGGGGACAAAAAACCGGAAAAAGGCAAATACTAGAGCAGAGAATGCAATGGGACAGTAATGCAAAATGCCCGATACATGGATTTTGTGTCTGGTCTATGGTTCTGGAACACCGCCATTAGTACTGTGACACATGGACACTGAAATCTGAACACTGACTTCGACAACAGTGTGACACTGGTAGATGCAGTGGATTAAACTTTCAGGCCCTGACTCAGAAATGAAGAGCTGGGGACACATATTCAGACAATCTTGCAATAGATGGTTCACGCTATTATACCTGACAATATGGGCACACATATTTGGTCAGGAGCAATAGTACATATGTACAAGGACACTGTGGATTTAAGAACTCAGGATGGTGACACAGGGGTAGTGAACCTATTTTACAGAGATGGAGAGGTTGAGGATCTTGAACAAAGAAACACAGATGCCTCGAAACACAAAATAAAACTGGCAGTGGAATGCAAACAGATGGACTCTGACATGTAACACATCTACTAGAACATGACCGGCAAATGTGGAGCTAAGGCCATGGACATAGGGATACAGATATTGGACATGGGGACATTGAGTTGCACATTGGCCCTAACAGTGGTACTCTGCCAGAGACACTCCCAGATACATGGACATTTGCCACTAATTAACCCTTCAACACTCAGACACAAACATTGGGGCACAGGCAGAAGGACATGCATATTGGCCATGGCATTGGGACACAAGTACTGATGTATATATATGAGCACATGGTTATCTGATTGTCAATTACATTGTGACAGTATAGAGGACATAATGAATGGGGAAAGCACTAGGTTGTCTGTTTGCATGTTTGTATATTTGCTAGTTTTAAATTTGTTAAACATAGTGGTAAACATTCAGTCACATATACGTGAAAGGAATTAAAAATGGCTGATTGTGAGCAACCACCAAATTTGCAAGAGCGATTGGCCTCGCTTAAATGAAAAACACATTTGAAAAACGTTTAAAATTATTTGACTTTTTTTTTATATACCTACTTCAAAATACCAAATTAGGTACCTAAGATGCGTAATGCTCAGTTCCCCATGAAGATATTATGATTGTTTTCTAAAAAGGGTAGTTTTAATACAGTATTTTACCCTGAAAAACATGTGTGTGTAATATATAGTAATAAAAGGAATGAGTCCAGGCACACGTACAGCATTTCAAAGTTCACACCTACTGCCTGATTAAGAGTTGAGCTAAAATTGAACACCATTCAATTTCTAGAGGAAAATGTTCAGTACAAGGGGGAATCTGGTTAACTTTTCTCCTCTATTGTATCCATTGGGTAGCAGGACTTCACTCTGTATATCGTCCTCCTAATTTAGCATTTGCTCCAGAAATTGGAGGATTTTCAAGTACCACCGAACTCTAACTCGGGAGCAAGGAAAGGATATATCCCTTGCACATCCACCAATATTTCTATGATAAACAGCAACACAGAAGTAATATAAAGCATTATGAATACATTTAATACCAGCTTTACTTTACTACAGCTTTTAGCTAAAAAGTGTTTTACCTTAAAGAAAATAAAAAAAATAGGTGTTTGCAAGGCCTTTTAATTTCCGCCCGTAACTCACTAACCCAAACTCATGATGCCCAAAATGACTTCATAAATACAACCAATGACCTCACTAAAGGTTTTACTTCATTTGACAGGTGTACACTTGTCCTGGCTTGCTAGTTGTAGATAAAATATGGCTGTTGAGATGGAAATGCGAGTACCTGAAGATATTAAGGATGAGCATTGGGAGGGGTAAAAACAAAGACGAGCCAAGTGTGGTGAAGGCATGGCATATTCCCCTACAGTGCATGTTTGAAGGGGCATCAGATGCCAGGTCTGTGTGGCAGGCATATGTGCACCAACAAATAATGTTGAGAATAAATATACATCGGGGGCCATATTACAGAAAGTGCCCCGGGGGTGCAACAGGCGCATGCACCCGCTTTGCGCGCCCCTGGGCACTTTGGTATAACAGAAAGGGCCGTCTGCGGCCCCTTCTGTATTAGGGGGCATTCCCTCATTTGAATGGGGGCATGCCCCATGCAAATGAGGGAACGCCCTCTTAAGATAGCGCTGGTGCTTTATGTGCGCCAGTGCTATTGGTATTACAGAAGGGGACGCACAAGTGTCTTTGGCCCCTTGTGTAATAGCAAAGTTTGGGAATCTGTTTAATGAATTCCATGCTGAATGAGACCCTGATGTGGAAACTGCTGCTTTGTCTGCAAAGTGTAGCTTCAACACCCCCCCCCCTCGGGCAACCATCCATCTCTGACCTACATTGGATCCACCAATACAAAAGCTCCCCGAGCGGCCTGCTTTGGTATCTCGAGGTGGCCTGCTGACAGGTGAGGTGCACAGGAGAGGACAGCACTTCTTTTTTTTTTTTTGTCCTCATTTGCCTCGTTCACACCTTTCCATTAACGTTTCCAACTTGGTGTATCCAAAACCTCAATCGCTAGAGAAAGGAGCAGAGAAGAGGATTCACCTTTGTCGCCCTTGGATTGTGACATCCCTCCTCTTTACTTCCAATACACACTCAATCTCCCTGAGCCTCCCTGCTCAGTGGAAAAGGTGCCAGCCGAGGTGGAGAGAGGCTTAATCATTGGACCCCCGGTCTAAAGTTCTTACTTATTGCTCACACCAACGTAAGAAGGGCATCCAAAACTCATACCTCTTTTTCCCTTTATCTAAAATGTCCAGTTTGGCCACGCTCTTAACGGAGTATAACCAGTCATCACAACTTGGGGGAGCCGGAGACACCCACCGTTTGCAGATCTCTCTGCGCGCCATGAGAATGGCATAAAAAACCAGCTTTGCACTATTCTTATTAACTGTGATTTGCGGATCCAAACCTCCAAAAATAACTAGAAAGATGCTTACCTTGATTTGTAGGTTCAAAGCGTTGGACAAGACCATACTCACGGCCTCCCAGAAAGGTTGGATCATTGGGCAGTGTACAAACATATGCAGATCGTCCTCCTTCATGCTGCCACATTTTGGACAGGCCACATCCCCTCCAGGCCCAAATTTGGATAACCTTTGGGGGGGTCCAGTAAGCCCTATGAATGGTAAAGAGATGATTCCTCCTCAGGTATGCAGGTTTAACTAGTTTGTACATCATAGACATAGATACTTGCCATTGATCTTCCAGACTGGTCTCCGACAAGCATCCTCCCCAAAGATCCTCCGGCAGGATAAAAACCCCATCTTCCATCTCTATCATCAGCCAATACCACAACGCAATTTCCTTTTTCGGTATGACCCCCGACAGCAGCTTCTCCTCAAGTTCATTAGATTCTCCCATTTTTGTGTCCGTGTCCTGATACCAGCTCTGAATCTGGAGAAACTTAAATTTTGAGAACCTTTGACCCAATACCTGTTTACACCATTCCCAAGTAATCATATGACCTTCCTGAAGTAGTTGTTTCCACCTTACTATGCCAGCCTCTCTTAGTGGGTGTGCCAATGCATCCTTGGTCCATTCTGGAGAGCCCGGCGCCTCAGAGATAGGGGCCAGCTGACTAAAATATAGCAAGTTTACAGTCTTCCTAATTTAATACCAAGTCTCAGCCATACCCCTTAAAATCTTCAACCTAACTTTTTTAAAGTATTTTGGATCCGCATATTTGTACATAAAACCACAATTCACCCCCTTCTCTTTCTTCAACATCGCCTCAAACATTTTGCCAATCTCAGAGTTTGTGGGTCTGTCCAAAAGCATTCTACCATTCTTTAATAGAAAAGTCCATGAGTAGAAAAGCAGATCTGGTAACGCTAGCCCCCTTTCGCCAGCCTCCTTCTTAGCTTTTTCCAAGCTATCCGTGGCCGTTTAGATGACCATATGAAGGAACTAATTTGGCTTTGCATCTTAAGAAACCACTCCTTTTTAAAGGTTAAAGGGATTGAGTCGAACAAAAAAGTAAACTTCGGGAGAACTATCATTTTTACGAGATTCACTCGGCCGAACAGTGTTAACGGCAGATGCAACCAACCCTTCATCCAGCCACTCACTTCTTTCTTTACCTTTTCGAAGTTCTCTTTGGTAAGGTTTGCAATATCCTGGGTGATCTTAACCCCTAGATATCTCATTTCTTTCTTGCACTTTATCTCCCCAGTCTCTGTATTCCAGGCCGTAACCTCTGTTTTATCCTTATTGATGTCATAACCTGAGATTTTGCCGAAGTCTGTTAACGTTAGGACGCAACTCAAGGTTTTTTGTAAATTGGTGGTAAAGATCAAGATGTCATCAGCATATAAGCCTATTTTCCTACTCCAGCCATTGTATTCAAAGGGTAGAATATCTATGTTACTCCTAATTTTCCTAGCTAGCGGCTCAATGTACAAGTAAAACAAGAGTGGAGACAGGGGACACCCTAGCCTAGTTCCCCTTGTGATCTGAACAGCTTTTGTCAATACCCCATTTACCAGGACTCTGGCTACTGGTGCAGAATAAATTCCTCTCAAAATTTTACAGAAATTATGTCCCAAATTAAGAGATTTAGCCACCACCTGCAAATAAACCCAGTTCACACGGTCGAAAGCTTTGGCAGCATCTAGCGCCATTACCGCCAAGGGAAGCTCATAGGCAGAGGCCAAATCAATCGACCCTATGAGTGTATATGTCAATTCCTTCAGTGTCCTACCTCTAATAAACCCCTTTTGATCCTCGTGTATCAACTGTGGCATGACCCCATTTAATCTTTCTGCCATTACTTTTGCAAAAAGCTTATAGTCGCAATTTAAAAGCGATATGGGCCTATAAGAATCACAGCTTTTGGGGCATTTCCCTGTTTTGGGGATTAAGGATATAATAGCCTCTTTCCAAGATTCCGGCATGACAGCATCTGTCAAAAGTATTGCATTAAACAGTTCACCAAGAATGGGATTTAATACAATGGCCAAGGCTGTATAAACCTCATGGGGAAGACCATCTGGTCCTGGCGCCTTTTCTTTCTTACCTCCCCCTATAGCCTCTTCAAGTTCCCTACTGCTTATTTTCTCATTTAGCCTCTCCCTATTCTCAACTGTTAGGGGATGCGCTTGATTTTGATTCAACCAAGCCAGCACCTCTTCCTCTGTAACGTCCAGATCTTCCTGGTACACTTTCCCAAAATGTTTGAAAAAGGCTAATCCAATACCCTGACTGTCTTCGACAACGGCTCCTGATTCCTCACACCTTATCTCTTTGATTGTGTTTCTAACTTGGTCGTTCTTTGCCTTCCAAGCTAACAACTTACTACATCCTTCCCCGTACTCAAAGTGGGCCAGCCGGCTAGACTCCCATATCTTCCTAACCCTATCCTGTAAAATTCCAGTCAAATTTATTTTTATGTTCGTTACATCTCCCATCATCTTCTCCTGCTCTGCCTGGTTGTCTGAATTGATCAGGTCTTCTTCAAGATTCCGAATTTGCACCTTCAATTCTCGAAACTTTTTATGATAATCTCGCCTTTTTGCTGCCGCTAGGGCACCCAGTCTACCTCTCAGATAGGCTTTATACGAGTCCCAAACTACCCCAATCGCAGATGAGCCCAGATTATTTCCAAAAAACACCTTTGTTTCTTCTTTTAAAATGTCTATGACCCCTTCTTCTGATAATATCGTACGATCTAAGGTCCACCTTGACTGAGCCAACCCCTCACCCAACCTCATATGCAGTAATATTGCTGAATGATCTGACATATGTGCCCCTATATGTTTGACATCTGAAACTTTGTCTTTCAATCTATCATCAACTAGGAAATAATAAATCCGCGACTGATGTCTATATTTTTTATTATAGAATGTAAATCCCTTCTGAGACCCTACTCTATGTCGCCAAATGTCACACAATCCCAATTGCACCATCAATAAACGTATCAATTCCAACATTTTGGGATTGACAGCTGCTCTACTGTTCGAAGATCTATCCAATTTACGATCCAGCACTGCATTAAAATCCCCCGCCATGATGATTGGGTCTGGAAAATTTAAGAGCTCAGTAAATAATTCTTCTAAGGGACCTATATCATCCTGATTTGGACCATAATATCCCACTAGCGTATACAAGAGACGCACTTAACGGAGGGTGAGTGTAGGAAGATTTTTAAAGCCAAAAGATGGATTTTACAGGCAGTTTACACAAGACAGTCAGCAGTTACAAAAGGAGTGGCAATTTTGGTGAAGCAGGAGATTAATATTTCGTGGAAGGTAGGGTCTCAAACATAGCGGGTAGATGGCTCGTGGCAAAAATAAAAATCTTTGGGCAGTATTACACGCTAGTGGGATATTATGGTCCAAATGAGGACAGCACTTCTTGCCTGACAATAGGGCACCATTCTGGCACCATTCTGGCTCCAGCACATTTCTCTTTGGCTTGCAGTCTATACAGCGTGCAAATTAAAGGACAGCCATGATGATCTGCTTGTTTTTTCTCTTGAAGTTACTGCCGTTCAGGCTGGTGTCAGCGTTGCTACATGGGCTCATTGAGTAGACCTGTTTATAGTGATGTAAAGATAGACTTGTTCCCTTCTGGAGTGAATTGGGTGTATTTAATGTCCAGAGCTGGTTTTAGTGTCTTTATGTATCTAAATGGCTCCAAATGCAGTGAGACCACTGGCCTGCTGCATGTTAAGTTTACCCTGGACTAACACAGGTCATGCAACTGTGTTGCATGTGGGATGTGCTCCCATCTGCACGGGATGCTAGGCACTTGCTATATGCTCCTACTTCTGGATGCTATTGTTCTTTTAACTTGGACTTTGATGAAAGACAGACCTGATGTTGATGATGGGGCCTGCTATTTATTTAATGTATTAATTTTATTATGACTGATATATTACAAACCTGCATCCAAGAGGTCCTTTTATATTGCATCTTGCCATCAATAATAATATTTTTTCCAAATTTCAAAATACACTTCAGAACTGAAGAAAAGACACGCTGACTTTTCTAAAAAGAAGTTTTAAAAAGGGTACACTTTTTTGTTAGAAATCTTAAGAGGTTTTGAGATCTCATAGTACTTTCAACTGAAAGAAAAGCTTTACCTTTCATGGAAAAGAAATCAGTAAGTGGAAAAAACTCTTCATAATGCAGGTTTTTAAAATGTTTTTAGAAAACTCTTAGTTTGCTTCATGATGAGAATGTGGTCAAAATTCATTTAATTTTAAGACAGGCATGACTATCACACGCTTCCACCAACATCTTATTATACTTTCTCTTATTACTTAACAATAAGCTTTTTTCCCATTTTGTCCTGGTACTCAATATCTGTAGTTCATACATGCATTAGCTAGCAGCAGTCATTTCCTCGACCTGGAATATTATCCACATTGCCTCTGAAATTCTTTTTGTTGGGTATAATTAGATCATCCTTCTCTGAAACCGTTCTCCTTGCCTTCCCTAACCCCCTGTTCTTTTTCGAACAAGAAATGGTCTCACATAGCCGTATCCCATTAATGATCCTCATTGCATGCTGTAGCTTCAACACAACCATCTCAATGCTAGCCTCTTTGATAAGATGTTTTATCACTTATCTAGTATCTATTCACAGGCCTCTATAGATGTTCCTTAAGTATGCTCCCCCACTGCATTACTAAAATTGTGTGCTGTTTCTATTTTTTTATGGTCATTCGAATTATCATTGGATTGGATATTTTACATTACTGTATAGTATAAAATTAAAAGTATCCGCAATTTGCCATTAATTGATTGAATTCACATTGTGCTATAGGTTTGTCGTAAACATTTAAATAATGTGCTTTTCAATGTCTAAAATAGTTATGAACTCTTGATCTTGTCAACATTTAAATTAGGTTTTAATATGAATGCTAAGTTTTTCATTACATATGAATAGTGTGATTCTTAAACAGAAACACTTATGGACCCTCATTCCAGGTTGAGTGAAATAGGGGAAAATAACACGTGGTAAATACCATACCCCGGGTTGAGATAATGTGGGAAAATATCTCTGTTCCACGTTTGTAACTTGCAAATGAAGCATAATATGCAAAATTGTTATTTAACACACAGAATCCTGCATGTCTGCACGGGATGCTAGGCACTTGCTATATGCTCCTACTTCTGGATGCTATTGTTCTTTTAACTTGGACTTTGATGAAAGACAGACCTGATGTTGATGATGGGGCCTGCTATTTATTTAATGTATTAATTTTTATTATGACTCTGATATATTACAAACCTGCATCCAAGAGGTCCTTTTATATTGCATCTTGCCATCAATAATAATATTTTTTCCAAATTTCAAAATACACTTCAGAACTGAAGAAAAGACACGCTGACTTTTCTAAAAAGAAGTTTTAAAAAGGGTACACTTTTTTGTTAGAAATCTTAAGAGGTTTTGAGATCTCATAGTACTTTCAACTGAAAGAAAAGCTTTACCTTTCATGGAAAAGAAATCAGTAAGTGGAAAAAACTCTTCATAATGCAGGTTTTTAAAATGTTTTTAGAAAACTCTTAGTTTGCTTCATGATGAGAATGTGGTCAAAATTCATTTAATTTTAAGACAGGCATGGCTATCACACGCTTCCACCAACATCTTATTATACTTTCTCTTATTACTTAACAATAAGCTTTTTTCCCATTTTGTCCTGGTACTCAATATCTGCAGTTCATACATGCATTAGCTAGCAGCAGTCATTTCCTCGACCTGGAATATTATCCACATTGCCTCTGAAATTCTTTTTGTTGGGTATAATTAGATCATCCTTCTCTGAAACCGTTCTCCCTGCCTTCCCTAACCCCCTGTTCTTTTTCGAACAAGAAATGGTCTCACATAGCCGTATCCCATTAATGATCCTCATTGCATGCTGTAGCTTCAACACAACCATCTCAATGCTAGCCTCTTTGATAAGATGTTTTATCACTTATCTAGTATCTATTCACAGGCCTCTATAGATGTTCCTTAAGTACGCTCCCACACTGCATTACTAAAATTGTGTGCTGTTTCTATTTTTTTATGGTCATTCGAATTATCATTGGATTGGATATTTTACATTACTGTATAGTATAAAATTAAAAGTATCCGCAATTTGCCATTAATTGATTGAATTCACATTGTGCTATAGGTTTGTCGTAAACATTTAAATAATGTGCTTTTCAATGTCTAAAATAGTTATGAACTCTTGATCTTGTCAACATTTAAATTAGGTTTTAATATGAATGCTAAGTTTTTCATTACATATGAATAGTGTGATTCTTAAACAGAAACACTTATGGACCCTCATTCCAGGTTGAGTGAAATAGGGGAAAATAACACGTGGTAAATACCATACCCCGGGTTGAGATAATGTGGGAAAATATCTCTGTTCCACGTTTGTAACTTGCAAATGAAGCATAATATGCAAAATTGTTATTTAACACACAGAATCCTGCATGTTTACCTTTATTACAAGTCTTTCCTCCAGTAAACATTGGTGATTTTGACCTCCCAAGAGTCTATCAGAAAAAAACTGTGGAGGTGAGATAATTATCTCACAACTCCCTGGGCAAACAAGCTTTTGCACAGAGAGCAGAACTTGTAATGAGGGCCATAGAAACAGACTGTGATTTGAAGACGTAATGCACCATTGCCACATTCTTTCTGTGATTCCCATGGTGCTGGTAAATTGGGAGTGTCTGTGCCTTTTAATAGCACAGACAGTTCATTACTTTCCAACTTCAATGGATATTTTTCGTATTACAGGAAAGTTTGTCAGGGGGGCCTAGACCCATACGATGTAAGCCTTAAAATGTATGCAAGGGAGAACTTCAATAGGGGTTAAAATCATTCAGTGGGATTTTTAGACTATCCATGTAATGGGGGTACAATCAGAGATTAAACTCCCTTCATGGAGAGTGTATGTTCCCCATTGATAGGCAAGCTGTGTGGTACTGCAAAATATTTGTAGACCTAAAATGTTGACTGCAAATGCAAGAATGTGTAAACAGTTACCAACAATAGGAATTTGGGAACTTTCCTATTTGATGTTGTCTGCTTGATATTTTTGGATCTATTGTGATATAATTCACAGATAGTACCTTTAAAACAAAGGAGTTATCATGACCTCTCATCACATTCAAAGGACTTCCCCATAATACGAATAAGATAATTTACCGATGTATTTAAATCTTCAACTATATTTTCAGAGTAATATATAATAAGGAGAACTGTTAAAGTAAATATACATCCGGCTGTTAATTGCTGTTCCTCAAAGAGAACTGACTGACTGGGTGGTAAATTCAGGAGTAATTGTTCTTTAGCATCAGGGGTGTCTGTAAGCAGACTTAATAATCACTGGTGTAACACTGGTTCATGCATTTTCAGGAGCTACACTGATTGTGCAACTGATGTATATTGGTAGCTCTGATGTGTAATGTATTTAACTCCTATTAACAATGGAGAGAAACAAAAGTGATCTCTCACTTTAAAGGCTTCCTTTGACCTACTGTCTTGTGAAACTCTTAGTCAATTCCAATTCACCCCAATCAATCCACCTCTTAAAAACAGGAAAAATAGTTCTTATGAGAACTTAGTGCGATACGATGGAATGTCAGTACTTCTTCCCTTTTTAAGTCAATCTTAGGTAGTGCATGCGGTGTCTCTTCGAGACATGTAGTATCACTCTTTGGGCTTACAGCCCACCCATTTTCTTTTTATTCGTCCCTTCGATTGTCATTCAAAAATACTTGCTTGCTAGTGGTTAATCCTTCGTCTTTATCCCCCCTTTTTGTGTTTGGTTTCCTTCCACAGAGCACCGCCCACTTACTGTTAACATTACGCATCTGTGTTTGCGTTCATATTTTTTTCTTTGATTCCTGATTGTGTCACTGTTTGCCCGTCTTTGGTGGTTCAGCTTTGGCACCCCTCACTGAATCTCCTCGTCTCCTTCAAATGCTGAGATGAAATGTTACATGCTTCAGACTCAGTTTTCAAAATCGCCTCTTCAATTTTCTCTGACTTCTATGCGTGAGGATTTCCCCCAAACCCATCCTGCTTTGCTGCCTATTGCTTTAGCAGCCCAACCATGCAGCACAGTTAAGGGCAAGGCTTGGGCAACTCCCATCACATTGTCTCTGACACTTGTTTATGTAACGTGAACTCGAGCGACCCGAAGGTGGTGAAGCACTTTAAATGAGCGCTAGTTACATAATGTCAGATTAACTTTTGGGGTCATTTGTATAGAGCACAAACTCGACTGACCTAAAGGTATTGAAGCACTTTACAGACGAGTCAGGTTAATTTTTTTGTTTTTATGTGCACAGAGATTAAGTGATGCCGACACCGCCCCTGTTTATTCTTTATTTCCTGTCTACCCGACAAATGGGAGCAACATTCGTCCCTCCTCCCATGTCACTGCATGCCTGCCCGCTGCCTCTTCCTGTCGTCATCCTCCTCCTCTCGGAGCTCTAATTTCAAAGCACATTCACAGCAGGTCCCCAGGGACTATGAGGCATTTTTTATTATATAATGTGAGCTCAAGCGACCCGAAGGTGTTAGAGCGATTTACATGAGTGCTAGTTACTTTACCCAATGTCAGATTACATTTTGGGGGCATTTTTATAGAGCGCAAACTTGACTGACCAAAGCTATTGAAGCGCTTTATAAAAGCGTCAGTTACATTACACAAGGCTAGGTTATTTTTGTTTTTGTTTTTAGGTGCGCAGAGATTAAGTGATGCTGACGCCGCCCCTGTTTATTCATTATTTCCCCTCTACCTGAAAAATGGGAGCATTTTCTTTTTGTTGCTATGTCCAGTACTCCTATACCCAGGGGGCAGGGACAAAGGGCGGGCCGGGGGCTTGCTGGTAGATGGATGGTGTGAGCAGTGTTTTGATTGAAAAACTCTGGAGAAGGGTGCCTGGTGAATAGAAGCCTGGGAGAGGAAGGATGTGACGTCTCTCCCATTAGGAAGTACTTCACTCCTTTTTCATAGGCTGTTCAATACTCTAGTGATGCAGTCGTACCCAGAATGTTTTAGTGCTGTTGACTTGCATCTAGACACTTGTCTTTCTGTCTGTGCGTTAAAGAGTCTTGGAATGTGTCCATAAACGTTTCCTGAGGCAAGCATGTATTCTTGAATCACACTGCATTACCCGGTGTGTAGTAATTGTATAGCTCTTCAATCCCTGGCGGCACAGCACCCAGGATAATGTGCTGCATGGCTAAACACTTATAAGGTCCCAAAGGCGAGACCTATTGGCTATGCCAACGCTTGTTCATTTTGCTGGGTCTATTCACCTGCTTTATCCAGAAACAAACTGAATCACTTTATCTATCAATCAACACCTACATGTGGAATGCACATCTCGATTCAGCTCCCACCCTTTTTTATTTGCTCCCTGTTAGAACGGATTCGGTATAACTGCTGCTCCAATCTAATGTTGATAACATGCAGCCGTTGTCCCTCCCAGCATCACCCCATACTCGCTGCTATCACCTGGAGACAAAGTGAGTGTCTGATGTGAAAGAAGAGGGATCCACAAGGTGAAGGAACTATTTCTGAGAAATGAGTATTAAAAAAGGATTGAATCTGCCAGTCACTGTTCAGGAACACTGTTCAGGCCTAAGTATCTGACAACTCCATTGGATATTTTGGAAATATTCTGCGATCCAGGGCTGGGGTTCTTGATAGCTTTTTTGAGAGAAGGGGTGGACGTCAGCTGAGGGACTTTGCAACAATCTGCTGAAGGAGCAGTGCCTCTTCTTGGAAGATGGTTTTGTCAGGGCTCCGGAGAGCGGGTTGCGATAAATATCCCTGAAAGAAGGAATCTGCCTTGAAGAAAGATCCAGGGGTAGCTGTCTGGAGCAGAACTGTCCAGACGAAGATGAATGAGTAAATTATATAGGACACATAGCACCTAGGGTGACAGCGGTGCTATACAGAGTTTGTGGCTGGCTCCCCAGATTGCCCCGATTAGCACTTGAGGATTTCCTTGGCCGCCTCCCTATCCTGTGAGTGATTAGCTGGGTTGCTGGGGAAAGAAGAGAAGGCCATCAACTAAAGCGAACCTGAAGAAGGTCCTCTGTGCCCTGGTGCACTACACTTCTTCCACAATTTGAACCTGTGATTGTGTGCCCAACATTCAGTTTGCAATGCTGGAGGCAGTGAAAGCACATCCAGTGGTGGTGGAGAGCTTGGCTCTGGGTCTGACACAGGACTAAGTGCACCGAGGGGCTGAATGATTGATTTGTGTGGTGCCTGTGAGTGCATCGAAGGCTTAGTGACCCTTGTGATACCATGCAGGCTTTCTAGAGCATGGGCTCCAGAGTCAGCTATAGTACCCCTATGGGTGAGCTGCGCTCCTTGTTTGGGCAGGGTGTTATCTTTTCTGTTTGAGAGGCACTCTGACCACACTCCCTCTCAGTGATTGTCCATCTGGAAGGCTGTATATCTTCTGGAGGTAGTGGGAGGGGGCAAAGTGGACAGCGAACTGAATGCAATGGCAGCGGCCTCAAATTGGAAGTCCCGGGCGCAGCAAGAGTAGGTAAACCAGACTATCTCTCAATGCAAGACCCATTTGGGGTGGAGAACTGCAACTGACTAAATTGGTTAGCCCACAAGCAATACAACCTATTAGACTGACCATGGGTCCCTGAACTTGTAGAGGACTCCTTACCGAGCATAGCTTGAGGAGCACTTGTAGAGATTTTCCTTCAGGTTGCATATTTCATTAAATCCCAGATAATATTATATAACCAGTGTTCTTGCATTGTGATGTTCCACATCTTTGTGTAGTATTAAGAAATAGCATATCATATCTTACTTTTTCTTGCAAAGCATTGGCTAGACATTGCATTACTGGGTAATATTAGGTCCATTGTTGTCTAACACCACACCAACACCCTGAGTAAGCCTTGGACTGTATGCCTCGCTACCCTGAGGGTCAAGTGCTAAAGGATTGTACTTGGTACTTAGTTATCAGTATCCATAGTAGGCCAGGCCCTGTGTGTTTTGTGATAAATGGACTCCTCCACCTCAGTTAAGGGCCCAATAACCCATGTGTACCCTGGGACCCCTGAATAGAATGTGAGATCATCTCTTTTTTCCCACGTATGCTCCTGCAGTTCATGCTTTTAAGAAGCTTTGCTTCACAGAGGCTCCCAACTTTAGAGGGTAATGTGCCAGTTCACTATATCTGCAAGCCAGCCCTACAGTCTCATATGATGGTGGAACATTTCCTAAATTTCCTAATACCGTAATATCTTCCAAAATATAACGAGAGTGGAATGTGAGATAAAAACACCCTAATGTAGTCTATTGTCATAAAATCAAAACATTGTGCGAGATGTAGGGATTCCTTACATGCATTTCAACAAACACTAAAGCAAATAATATGCTCCAACTCAAAATATTGTCTTGTGATGTCAACAGTTTTACTGTACATCAACAGTAACCAAGAATTCAAGATAAGTCGAAATCATAACATTGTGTGAATTATAAAACGTCTGTGGATGTCAAAACATTCTTTAAAGAAGACAAACTGTGAATAGATGCTTGGTATTACAACATTCTCTGTAAATAAAGCAAGGAGTACTAAACACAATGAGCCGCTCTATGGTTGCTAATATTCATATGATATTCGCAATAGAGTGCACGAACAATCAGTGTACATGCTGAAGAGGCAGGCAGGAAAAAGCTTAAAAAAAGATGTACCTCTGGTGGAGGCAGAGTAGAAAGAGCTATGCCTTTCATAAATATATCCTATAGATGGACGGAACCAAGCTCCAAAGTCGACTAGGAAGGGGCACAGGTCAGAGGTGAGGTGGTCAAAGGTCAGCCTCAGCACCTTCACCGTGCTCACATTGAGAGACCTGGCCTCAACGCCACTGTGTACATTGGTGGATGAATCCTTCCCACCAACCATTGCAAAATTCCTTTCTGGAGAAGCACTCCAACTACTTCTCAGTATTCTGTGCCCTCGCACTCTGCAGTTTTCCTGATCCTCTCATAACTGCACAAGCCCCTCTTATCCTCTTATACTGGAAAAAAAAACACATTACAACTCTGTTGTTCTCACCAACTAATGGCTCATCACGTAGTTATTCATCATGTAGATGCTTTAGAAAAGTCCCTATCTGACTGTAAGCTGTAAGCATTTTCATCTCCCTCCTACATAATTAATGGTTGGATTTCAGACCACGCTAAAGCAATGAGCCAGCAACTATTCAGGCGGTTGATGACAAACTCATTATCATAATGAAAACTTCTGTCTGCTTGTCCTGCTTGATTACTCTGGTGCCTTCCACATCATCACAAGGAACCTAATCAATATCCTGTGGACACATATGGCATTTGTTGATACACATGGAATTTGTCAGTACTGCACTACGCTGGCTCTCTTTTATTCCTATCTCTCCAACCAAAAATGGATCCTCCAGATAGGGATTACTATGTCCAAGCAAGTACTGATAACTTGTAAACAACTGTGGAAAGACAGTCCCATTGTCCTCAAACACATAACTGTTACTTTATTATTACAAATTCACCAATCCAACAGCCTGATTTTGGAATCAAATTAATCAATCTGAGAAACGCAAATGGCCCCATATGCTCACACGCCCACTTAAACATTACAATAAAATGAAGGAAAACTCATATGTTCTTCATGCAGCACATGGTCTACCAATACCCCAAGGAGATAGACTGGCATCACTAACACTGGTTAAGCAGATGGGCCAATGACCTGCATGGTCACCATGATACATCCTATGTAGACAACCCTAAAAACTGCTGAACATCATATGGGTTTGGTTGACATGTAAAATTATCCCTCGCACACCGCTTTTGGGACAGAAATGCTGGGAAAACTCTACTTCCAACACAACACCACTCATAAAACATTGAGCACGGGTTGTCCACACAGATATTACTCCATGGACAAACCCACAGATACATATATCTGTGAGGAAAAAAACACTAAAGTGTCAAGTAATTGAAAGGCATGTATTATACTAATAAAACAGCTTAAAATAGCATAACGGAACCTAATTTGGTTCACGAGGAACACAATAGAGCCTTTGATTTTCATTGTGTGGAGAATTGTTAGCCTTGTGTTTTTTCTCTCCTGTATCAGTGGTTCAGAAAGTGCTGAACAGACGATTTAAATAAATAAAAATAAAATAGCACCAGTGGGCAGTGGACAATTCAAAGGAATTGGTGTGGTGCATACCCAAGTAGCTATCCTCTGAGAAGTTACTTTTTAGTATTGACTACATATATCTTGTAGGTGTTAACATTTCAGTTCTGGCAAACTGTAAGAAGCCCGAGGCCAAAACTGTGAAGAGTCTATGCATCAGAAGTCCTGTGTGTGTGTAAAGTTTTTTTTTGTCTTGTAAATTTTGTGAATTTCCTGAGTTTCACACTTTGTGAAACATGGTAGTTTATTTTCCCCTTTGTGGTTTTTCTGCACATATCAAGATCTTTTTCAAGCTCTAGCAAGATCATTATCTCTCTAATCAAGCTCTGCCAATCTGGGAAGTTTATGTAGTGCTTTCCACTGTAAGTTTACCAATTGCAGTGCTTTGATATGCATAAAGAAATTGAACAGAACACAAACACTAAGGGTCCTTTTAGATGTGCTCCGCAAATCCTATTTGGATCACATATGGGAATTTTCCCTTGATCGAATTCTAACCGCTAGGATAATGCCACAACCGTGGATTTTTACCAGCTCAATTATTTCTAGGTGAAACTTTTTGAAAATTGTGTGTGCAAACAACGCCCATTTTGAGTTGTTGCACCTCAGAAAGGCGGGAAACCACACAGTATTTTTATAGCTTCCCCAATTCTGAGATGGATAAATCACATGATGTTATGTTATGTTATGTTACTATGACTTGTAGAGCGCTACAGCTGCCCCAGCAAAGGGGCGTCCCGGCGCTAAAACCAAAAAGACTGACATAAGCAGATGGAGCGGACACGAACTATGGTGCAGGGAAAAGCAGCGTCTTGATGGCCTTCCTGAATTCTAAATAGTTACTAAGGCCACGAATATGCGCAGGGAGTGAGTTCCAAAGGATGGCCGCTTTACTACGAAAGGAGCGGCCACCAGCACAAACTCTTCGTGTCCGGGGAACCACCGCCAAATGCTGACCCTATGAGCGGAGATGTCGTGAGGGAACATATGGCATAATACTTCTGGTTCTAATACTACATATGATGTAGTATTAGAACATCCAGTAAACACTTAACAGCTATTGCCTCCCATCATTGTACAAGGCTTATAATGAGCCAGTTCTCTGCAGTGTTTATCTTAAGTGCAACCATTAGGTTAGCATGAAGATATATGTGACAATAACTGTTGCCAAAGCCACAATTTTCTTGGTGAGTTGAAAAAGTGAAAAAAAAACTTTACAACTTTTGTGAAGTAGAAATGATTTCTAGAGAATTTTGTAAGAGATGAAAAACACTTGGCAACTACGCACAAACCTGCAACTGAGTATAGTGATCTTTCCAAAGAGGATAACCGATTTTTTTACACTTGATGTACAATTTCCACCACATAAACCTACTGAGCAGACAGTGGCCTTAAAGCTTGCTGCCTAATGACTCGTACAGTACAAAAGCACTAGGGGATAACAGCAGGTGCGTTTGCAGGTGGGATAAAATAAAACATTTTAGGGAGAAAATCCGAAAGTCCAAATAGAATCCAGCCCGATGAAGTAAATAGGTCAATGGTGTAGCAAACACTGATAGGCAGAGAAGCTGATAATTTGCCATTCTGCTGTGATATCAAGTGATAGAAATGGCATGTGAATGTCATTGCGCCTCCAAAGTCGAATTTGAGTCCGCAGCTGCTAAATACAGCGGGGGGTTCTCCACGAGGGCGGGGGAGCGTTGCACCCCGCCTGCTGCGAGCCACCCGTGAAAAATAAAATGGGAATAAATTATTTAATTGCTCTTTTATTCTTCCAATGTGCGCGCGGCATGCAGTGCCCAGAGCCAAGAAAGCGGCCTGACCTCAGCTGCCGATTAGCAACATAGAGGATTGGAGTTCTGGCCAGATGCTCCAAAGTGCGCATGTCAGTTTGGCCAGCCTTCTTGTGACTGCCAGCCTGACATGCACACTTTGCAGCTCTCCACTCATCTGTCTGAGAGCAAGCATAGGCCTCCAGGCCCTAAAGAAGCTTCCAACCAAACCTCTCCATCCAATCCTGGCGCTTCTCTCATGCTGGTTAACAGCATGAGAGCAGCACCAGGATTAGTTAGGGGAGCTCCGCAGCAGACTGCAGTTTCACTGTGGAGGACCGGACGACATGTTGGTCTCCCATTTATTTCCTTAGAGGTTGATGGATCATTTATACCCCTTAGTACATCCCTTTTTTTGTCATTACGCAATCCATTTTTTAAAGGGTCAGTTATTTGTGATAATGAACCAATTGCATCTTCCCTTATTATATCTATCTCTTTTTTATTATTAATGCTTATTTCCTTAAAGATACCACTAATCTTAGAAACTTCTGTGGATAATTTATTTAATTTATCATTAATCCGCATTAGCATTTCCTCTATTTTGCCTAGAATGGTATCTGTAATTTGTGTCATTTGTGCATTTATAAGCAAGTTTTGCTCAGTTGTACTTTTACAGGCTACGGAGGTTAGTCTTGTGCCCACTCTCCCAGTAGGACCCTTCACATTCTTACTAGCGCCCATCGTTACTTTCCTATCCCCTTTCTTTCTCTTTGGAGTAGGTGTACCATTTGGCGTTTGGGCACAGCGGGTATCAACTTGTACTCTAGGCTCATGATCTAGCACAATTACCGGGGCTTCGGGGGCTCCTTGTCCATGAATAGGGGTTAGATTTTCCAGAATGGTACCACCTTCCATAACTAACCCGGTATCATCTACTGGAGACCCTCCCACCATTCTACCTAGCCCAATGGAGAGACAGCGCTCAGTTTTATTTCAACAGTTATTGCACTAACTGCACGTACCAGAAAAGAGTCAATGGTTGCACAGGGGGTATTAGTTACAGGAGTTTTTGCCAGTGTCTTCTTCTTTACCATCTTGAGGCCTTAGAGTAATTATATTCTAATAATAAAGTGTAAGTTCAAAATAGGGCTTTAAGTTAATTTAGAAAAATACAAATGCAAGCGCAATATGTGGCTTTAAGATGGTTGCATTCAAATAGTAAAGTGCCAATGCAAGTGCAATATGGGGCTTTGAGATAATTGTATTCAAATGGTAAAGTGCCACTGCAAGTGCAATATTGGGCTTTGAGATAGTTATATTCGAGGAATAAAGTGCCGGTGCGAGTGCAATATAAGGGTCTGCTCTATTATAGTCACAATCACAGAATAAAAACTCAGTAAGATCTAATTAAAACATCTAACCAAATCACCATAAAAGGGAACTACAATTTTAAAACAATATTGGGCGTGGTTACGGCGCGCTGCGGAATGGCTGCCTGGTGAAGGAGCTCCGCGGGCTGGGCTCCGTAATCCTGAAAATACCATCGTTTAGCCCTCACCTAGCGTGCTGAAAATTACTGTGCCGACGGCCGCATATGCGAGGAGCACACAGAGGTAGATGGAACGCCTGAAATCGACAGCCTCCTGACCTGACCGAAGGAAGAAAGGCGCGTCGGGGACCGAGGCGAAAATGGCCGCCATGATGTGCGCTGCCTCTCGGTGATTCGTACCTGGCGCGTGGAATGGCGGTCGCCGCTGTCCTGATGGTAGCGAGAGTGGTGCCCTATTAACTTGCTGCCGACTGAGGGAGGAAGCTCTGATCCCAAGTGCTGAGAGGTGCTGCGCAGTGGAGCGGCTCACAGCGTTGCGCAGTTCTCTTTGGACGGACCGCTGGAGGTGTTCGGGGCCCATCACTGGAGCCCTATATGGGCTGCGTGCCGTGTGAACTGATGTGGAGGGCCCCGGGCGGTGACGAGGAGGCAGCGGTGGCTACTGTTGATATCGCGGAGGATCTGAGCCGGGCGTGAGCGAGGGAGTGCGGCGGGGCCTGGTTGCGGGGCTGGGGCTGTGCCGACCTGCGTGCGCGGCCTGGGCCCTCTACGGTACTTGTGCCTTGCGGGGCCGGGGTGCGGCGAAGGGTGTTGGCTGGCCCTTAATCGGCCTTCGGGCTTCCCCTGCACCCTCCACACAGGGGGATTCTTGCGGGACTGTACGGTGCGGGGGGGCGATCTAAGGTGGGCAGCGAGCAGCGCCTGGCTTTCTCTTGGCACTCTAGGCCGGGGGTGGCATAGGCGGTGTGCGGTCCTGCCGGGTCCCCCACCACTCGCATCGTGGTTCAGCCGGGGTCCCTAGCTACTTAGCCCTGGGCGAGTTGGGACTGCGCTGGACATTTTCTCGCAAACAGCAAGGGCAGACCTCAATAACGGTCGACTGCAATAAATAGACGATACAACATTGCGGGGCTCTTACTGTTACTGGTTGTTGCTGGCTGAGTGGGCTGGAGGCACAACGCGGCTGTCGATTCTGGGTGTGGTGATCCGGGCTCATCGTCCCACTGCCCCCATTGCCTCGCATGCCACAGTGAGGGCGCGCTGGGGACGTCTCTACCTGTGCTGCTCTGCGTATGGTGCCCACTACGTCTGTGGAGAGTGGGATTGGTGTTCTTCACATCTAGGAGCGCTTGTATCACTGGGTTGTGGCAAGAGAGCGGCTGATCTGTGCTGGGCCTGCGCTGGGGTTTGGTGCTTTCGACTGGTGCGGTGGAACATAGTACACAAACAGCACCACCATATATGACACTACTCTTTTATGATCATGGGCAAAGCAGACCCCAAACAGCCCAAGATTCCGTTTGAAAGTAAACGCCAAACACGCACAATGGACTCCTCAACAGAGATGGGCGCTGCCCAAAGTCCAGTTGACACTGTAGATCACCCTGAAGAAGACATGCGGTCCATCCTATTGGAGGTACGCTCAAGTCTCAAAACCATCGACTGTAAGATTGACGCACTCACTTCCAGCCTTGATGCTGTCAAGAAAAAAGTAGACGTCCACGAGACCCGCCTTGATGTCCTGGAAAACAGGTTATCTGATACACAGGACTCTCAGGCTGAGTCGAGAACGCAGATCTTGAGTATGGAAAAGGTGCTGGAGGTGATAAAGGCGAAAAATGAAGACTTGGAAGCGCGTTCCCGACGGAACAACTCAAGAATTCTTGGCCTTCCGGAGTCGACAGCCATCTCGAGAATGGAGCCCTTCATTGAGACGCTATTGCGTGAGCTATTTGGTCCAGTGCTTTCCCCGGTCATGGCAGTGGAGAGGGCACACCGCTCGCTTGGTCCCCGTCCGGTGCCGGGTGCACCGCCGCGCTCGATCATCGCACGCCTCCTCAACTATGCAGATAGGGACGCTATCCTTAGAAATGCGAGGGCCAAGAGCCCCATCACACATCTGGGTAATAACCTGTCCTTCTTTCCGGACTACACCCCAGCTGTGCAAGCTGCTCGCAGGGACTTTGTACCAGTAAAAAGGCTTCTACAGTCTTCCTCCATCCCATACGGTATGCTCTACCCTGCTAAACTGAAAATTACTCATGATGGGCAAGCTCATTTCTTTACAGATCACAAGGCGGCCTTGAAATTCACGAAGCACATTTGCCCGCGCAAAGCTCCTAAGATCACTTCCAAAGGTTCCACGAGCTCCCCAAATCTAAGTGACAATGACTAATGCTGATCTCACATGTTGTAATATACTGTCACTTATCCACATACACTATCATTGTACATGCGCTGTATTGCTATATTCATTATGAGGCCGTGGCCTTGTTGCGCGCACGCACCACAGGACTTATTGTGATGGTATACTGAGACTATGTCACTGTTAAGCTGTTGGCACCCTCAATCTTTAACTCTAGATGAGCCGGGGGGGTGGTTTCTGCTATAATAGCCTGGCCACCCTACCACTCGGTAGGTGTTTGCCGTCGTTCCTTTCCCCCCAACGGGAGATCCCCTATTTGTTCGAACTTCAAAATTGGGCACGGGGTAAGACTAGGGCGGGTGGGAGGTTTACATTCTCGACCTAATTGGGAGGTTGCAGTGGGAGGGGGCGGATGCGGGGTTACTTGCACTTGAAGGCGAGTTTTGTTTCAATGTTATAACAAAGAGGTTTGTTTATTGTGATTGTATTGACGTTGGGTGTGGAAAGCGCATCTTCAGAGGGATGTATTATGACTATCAGTTGACTGCTTCATCTATGACACACAGAGCTAAAGGGGGCCATGGGTGATGGATATCGGTACATGACATGGAACATTAGAGGGCTGTATTCTCCCAAAAAAATCCGCCAAACATTTGCATACCTGAACAGGCATGGCACACAGATTGTTTTTTTACAAGAAACCCACCTGACTAAGTCTACAGAGGCGAAGGTTGCACACAAATGGGCTGGGTTTAAATTAGCCTCTTCATATTCCTCCTATGCTAGGGGAGTCCTCATCCTGGTCAAGAAGGGCATCTCATTCACGCCACATAGAACACACATAGATGATGGGGGCCGCTGCGCTATGGTTCAGGGCAAGCTTGGAACCTCAATGATCACTCTTATAAACATGTATGGTCCTATAGCAGATGAGCCAGACGTGTTTCAGCGAATGTATAGCACACTGAGAGAATGGCCAGAGACCGCTATTGTGTGGGGGGGAGATCTTAATACCTATCTGGACCCTAACCTAGACAAATCTAGCCCGCAAGGCATTCGCACGCCTAAAGTGGCCCAAAGTGTTAACAATGCTATGTTGGAATTTGGGCTGGTGGATGTCTGGAGACTTGGTAATGGCGCAGCGCGGGAAGGAACACATGCCACACCTGCACATAACAGCTGGTCTAGGTTGGATTACTGGCTTTCGAGTGAGGAGGCTGCTGGCTGGGTGGCTGACATCACCACGTTTCCACGCACACTGTCCGATCATAACCCGGTGCAGCTGGTTCTTAACATTCCAACTGTGATTCACCGACCATTCACATGGCGATTTCGATCATCAGCACTGCTGGATCCCACTTATAATGACGCCATTCGTAAAGCAATAGTACACTATTTTGAGGTCAATAAAGGCACGGTGGACAACGCAGCAACATTATGGGAGGCATTTAAAGTAACGATCCGGCGGGTCTGCATCAGCACTAAAGCCGGCATCCTAAAAGACCTTAGATCTCAACTCACTAAGATAGAGACTACCCTACAGGGGTTAGAGAGGGTTTACACTGCTCGTCCATCCCCTGATACACTAGCGCGAATCCACGAGCTGATCCTGGAATATGACACGCTAGCAGAATCAGAAATTAAAATTAAGTACATTTCACGGCGGAATGTCGCAAGAAAAAATGGAGAGAGTGGGAGGCCGGGCCGCATTCTAGCCGAGAAGCTTAGGGCGCGCGCAGACCATCATCATATAGATAAAATAACAGATTCTAAGGGTGTGGAATATTACAATCCTTTGGACATAATAGAACAATTCAGGGGATATTATGCTAAAATATACACCTCACAGGGAACGGGGCCAGACGCTGCGGTGGGAGAATATTTGGAGGACATTGCCTGTGCGTGGTTAGCTGATGGCCATCGGGATTATCTGAGTCAACCGATAGCTGAGGAAGACATAAATGCAGCAATAAGGGCCCTGCCCAACGCAAAGGCTCCCGGGCCAGACGGACTCACTATAGAATTTTACAAAGAATACGCGGATCTCATCACACCATACCTCCTTGCGGTATATGCGGAGGCACACGAGACCGGGGTTCTCCCTCCGTCCCTTCGTCAGGCCTTAATTGTCACCCTTCTGAAAAAGGACAAACCTCCTGATACATGTGAATCATATCGGCCTCTCTCGCTCATTAACATAGACGCTAAAATATTAGCGAAAATATTGGCCACTAAGCTTCAGCCATTGATGCCCTGTTTGATCCTGCCGGACCAATCTGGGTTCATTCCGGAGCGTTCCACATCTCATAATCTGAGGACCATCTTTGCGATGTTACATGTCCTCAACCCACAACTACATGCTGCGGCTGTGTTGCTCGACGCAGCCAAAGCGTTCGATTCCATTGAATGGAGCTATATGTTCCGCATCCTACAGCGCATGGGGTTTCCGCCACTTTTTTTGGGCTGGGTGAGAATACTGTATGAGGATCCTTCAGCACGGGTCCGGGTGGGAGGCTTAACGTCCGAACCTTTCTCCATCAAACGTGGCACTCGTCAAGGGTGCCCTCTATCACCGTTGCTGTTCGCTATTGCACTCAAACCTCTAGCATGTGATACGCCAACGGCACAGGAAACGGCTCTAAATTTTAATTATAGACCGGTCGGCATCTCCCTATATGCCGATGACATAGTGCTGTTCATTAGAGAACCTACTCGTTATTTGGCACAGGTGTTACGAGAATACATCAGATTCGGATTAATATCAGGCCTCACTATTAACTGGGACAAGTCAGTGGTTATACCTCTGACGGCGAACACCCCCCCACCAACTATGGAATACCCGCTGGTTTGGACAACTGACCCGGTTAAATACCTGGGGGTTTGGGTTCATCGTGACCTGGACGTCGTCATACGAGAAAACTATGGGAGGGCGTGTGTCACACTAGACGAGCAAATCGACAAATGGATAACATTGCCGCTGTCCCTAGCAGACCGCATTGCAATTGTAAAAATGGTGGTGTTGCCGCGTTTCTTATATTTATTCGCTAATGTCCCGATAACGCTAACGAAACTTTTTAATACGTTGCGAACTTCTCTGCTCAGGTTGATCTTGGGAGGTAAACAAGCCCGGGTGGGTTGGGCTACCCTTACACTTGATTATGATAAAGGGGGATTTAGTACACCGGACCCATACATATATTACTTGAGTGCTCAAGCGCAGTATGCATATTTTTGGTTACATCCCCACGCCTACACCCCACATGTGGCAGTTGAAGAAAGCGATGCATACCCGACCCCTCTATGTAGTCTTTTTACTCACGCACGACGAGGTATTCCAAAAACCGAAATTAACACGCTGAATACCACAATTGCAGCGTGGCAATCCATAGGCCAGCTCGCTGATAAATTACCTATATATGCCCCAGCGCTGCCTCTGAGGCATCACGCTGCTCTATCGGTGATACAGGAAGCGGGCCCCATGCGATTACTCAAAGAGGCAGGCATAACTACAATGCAGGACCTGTATCCGAGCAGCACTTTTATAGCCGCCGAGGATCTCCAGTATGTCACTAACCCTACCTTACTTTTTCAGTTCACTATCCATAGATTGAGACTGGCAATGCAGTCGCATTACACTACATATCCATTAGAGCCTCCTGTGCTACAGTCTTTGCAGTTGCTATTGACTACACCCACAAGGAGAAAGTTAATCACAAAACTGTACAGGGCAATAAGAGCAGAGAAGATCACTGGGCCAGATAGGAGTCTTGCTAGATGGAACGATAGGTTGACCAGCCCTTTGACAGTGGCGGAATGGGAACATGTCTGCAACCTTACCAGTAAGCTTACACCGAATGGGAACCTCCGAATCATACACTTTAAGTATTTACATCAGACATACCACACGCCCTTTCGCTTACACAAATATGGCTTGCGAGACTCTAGTAGCTGTAAGCGTTGTGGCCAATTGGAAGCTGATTTCATGCATCTCGCTTGGGAGTGTGAGAGGGTGGCGAGATTCTGGAGGCAGGTGGTACAACACATACAAGAAATGTCTGGGTCGGAATTGCAATGTACACCACTGGTATGCCTATTGTGTTATGTTCCTCATGTGAAAGGGGCTCTGGGAAAATTCGTACGAGTTGCGCTATTGATGGCCAAACGTCGAGTCGCTATCAAGTGGGGAGGAGTACAGGCACCAAGGGCTGACCACTGGCTTAAAGACTTGGTATATTGCAAAGAAAATATGGAATTATATGCAGAAGAACTCCCGACGGTATCCAAGTCCAAAGATATATGGGAGCCCTTGCGTCAATTCCTGCAGCAACAAGCCATAGCTGATTCACAATCTGGAGCAGACTAATCCCATGCGTGGAACGATCATCATTCCAAATGTACACTGGAATTTTTGATATGATATATAATGCTTTTTTCCCCCTATGTTGATCAATCACACATTGTTAGTTTGTTGGTCGGTTTTATACATGAGCTGCCTTGCATGGTAGCGACGCTGTTTAACTTTGCTTGAAAATCAA